>VSDK01015179.1:0-27084 GCA_009767595.1 Symbiodinium kawagutii
CCCATAGCCATATCATAGTAGGTATCACTAGTAGGGTACTTCACCAAATAGTAGGGTATACAAAACATGTTGGGTATCAGAGGGTTCAACATGAATGGGTAACATGAAACCATGGTTCAGAATGCTTAAGAATGACATGGTTCATTAAGCATGGATAACAATGTTTCATTGTAGTTGACCCTGGTTCACTCACAACGGCTCAGTGTGGTTGATAAAGCCATACTTCACAAATGGTTCGTTGCAACTAACGATGCTGAAAAGTAAATGATCATGGTTCCTGTGGTGGCTTCTCAAGGACCCCCAAATCATCCAATACAAACCATTGATAGTAATCAACCCGTCATTTTGGGGGTTCCCAATCTCAAGGAACCACCATGTCGTCATGAGTAGCTATTCATGATCATTGATGCTAGTCATGGGTTTGATGTTTCAGGTATCATTGCTGAGGGCCTGACTAGGCTTCCAAACTGAACCCAACCCGGTGCAAAAACCACACCTCTGAGGATCATTAGCTGCGGGAGTCCTCAAGCCCCATGACTGGCATTAATCTTGCCAATATCATGTGGCTAACAACTGACCATTACTCATCAACAAACCAATCTCAATAAACGATATCTAATCAAGCCATGCTTTTCACAATTTTGCCAACTACTATCACTAATCATGTTGACTAACCTCAGCATTGCTACCAGGATGATTGAAAAAGTTGATCGATGAACACGTACTGATTCAATATTCTTCGCTACTGCCATTTTGCCTGATGTTGCTTGTTTATTCCCCATCATTTCCCACTATTAATAGCTACCAAGCAGCTAAACCATGATTCTTGTTCATTATCTCCTATTACCAAGCACCTTTCATGGCTTTCTGATATCGCCCATTGCCAAATCTCCAACAAAAACCTGCACCACCCAGCGATGCTCCAAGGGCTGCGCAACACCCGCCGACCCGGCTGGCACCGGAACCGCGCGTCGCCGAGGCACGGCAAGGCGAAGCCCAGGAAACCGCTGTTGATGCTGAAGTCCAACAGCCCTTGGAGCAACGCGTGCTGGTCCAGCTGTTGACCTCGCAAGGGGCGGGGCCCCCGGGTCCACCCGGTGGTGGGGCCCCTGGCGGGTGCAGCGCTTGTTGGCCGCAACGGGGAAAGGGGACGATGGCACCAGTTGAACTGGCGGCACCAACTTGGTTGGTTGAGACTTGAAGTGGTTCATCGGAAATCTGGAGGAATGGCCTGCCTGGTAGCTTGGTGGTTCAAAAGATTCGCAAAAAAGCACCTGCTGCAGAATTATTTGCCCATACAACAACCAAAGGAATCATAATGACAACTCCAATATGGGTGTTTCTCAAAATCAGGGCAACCCCCAAACATCCAAGAGTAAACCCTCCATTTTATTGGATCCCTCAAATTTAAGACACCTGTATATCCTCTTGGAAAATAACATGCTGTCTATCAACAGGGTATACCAAATAGGAAACTAATCCTCCAACACCATCCCAACGGGCCTATACTTGGTTCTAGTAGGCTGCTTGAAAGTCATTTGAATGATGATGATGATGATGATGATGATGATGATGATGATGATGATGATGATGATGATGATGATGAAATATACTGATATATACTGTAGGTTTGAAATCATAAAGAAGCAAACAAAGTTTCGATAAAAATAGAGCCAACATCGGCTGCATAATGATTATTAACGATGGTTCCCTATGATTGATCATTGCCAAGCGCTATCATCCACGATCAACCACTATCAACCATCATCATTGGTCCATTCCTAATCCGTTTCAGGGAATCCCTAGGACCGAGGAAACTGGCCACGTGCTTCCTGGGGAAACGGACTGGCTGTGATGAAGGGATGTTTCCCAGCAAACATCACCATGTACCTGCAGCCAGTGGAAGCAGCTCCGCAGCATCTCTGGTTGAGTCGTCCCCGAACGGAGCAGCTCGGCTCAGAAAAGCCGATGACTGTGCTCCGCATGTCCAGATTTGGTGGCTCTGAAACCCATTCCTGTACAAGACTGGGAAATAGATCGAAATGATGCGTATCAAGGGCCTTCATTGAAGCAGCAAAGGCCGGTGATCAATGAAACAGTTCATGGTGATCAAGCCGTCAACAACCCCCATTCATTTTCCACACTTGCAGCTGGCACTTCAAGTTGTTTGTATGTTTGCATTTTTGTGTATGTGTGTTTCAATTAAATATCAGAAGACCCATGTATCAACTGCCATGGGGCACCACACCCTTGCTGCATTGAACATGTAACTGCTCTTTGGCTAACGTGCTCGATGCTTGGTGCTGACTTTATGCTTAGCAAACCCGAACATAGACCACTCTGATAAATCATAAGAACCAACTAATGAACCATAGTTGTTGCTGGTTGCAAGTTGGTAACCTGATAATCACCCATCCTTAACCAACACATCCAAGTATTGTGTTACCTTTGAATTCCCCCTATCCAGCCAACCGCCAACAATCATGGCCGACCAGCCTCTAACACATGCCAACCATGGTCACCCAACATCAGCCATTAGTCGAGTCTCAGTAGCCATGACAAGGTGGCCCCCCCTAGTTTTAACTTCGTTTAAAAACCTTTTAACTAGAAGTTATTGTTACCTCAACCATTTGCCTGGTAGTTGCCTTAGTTCTGTTCACCGACAAATCGCCAACAGCTGGGGGGCCCGGTCCCTTGCAAACAAATGATTCACCATCACTAAACCGTTGACCATGATCACCAACCATGAAATAATCCATGCTACACCATCAATGAACCATCATTGAAACAATAGTCAAATCATGACTTAAACACAAGCCACCAGTAGTCAACGCCATGGAATTTGACCATAAAACCAACCATTATATAGTTAATCCATTAACCATTTTTAATCACCAATTCACCATCATCATCCATGATCAACCAATCATTAACCACCATCCACCACTAATTGACCCTTAGCAACCACTAATCAACCACTTATTAATCCACCAATCGATCACCATTATCGAATAACCATCCTCAACCACTAGTGAACCAATCATTTGACCACCAATTGACCATTATCGACCACTTATTGATCCACCAATCAACCACAATCAACTAAGGTAACACCTCACCATCGCTTCCCCATGGCTTCACCAAGGCCACCATTGCTGGGGCTCCCGGCATGGTGATGCCGGCAGCCCAGACGTCACAGGCATGGCCGTAACCTGAAGGGGCGGAGCCTGGTGCCGGATCAGGTGATGTAGCCAGTGGTATGGCGGCCTTTAGCATGGGAACTGCTAAGATATGCGAAGTTGGCTTGATTTGATGGATGTTGACTCATTATTTGTGGTAATTATGGATGTTACATACTAATTGTCTGCGGTAATTGATGGTAATGTAATACTATGTTTGATTTGATTCGATTACCTGTGGTAATGGAATACGGGTGATAATTACATGATTTGATTCTTTCTCTTGATGAGCCAGTGATCTTGAACGAATGGTAAGCTGATGGTAAGTAAATGCTGATTTGATGCTAAAGACACATTAAATGCTCTAAGTGCTGATGGTAATGCGAAGTTAGCAGTGGAAATGATGGCTCTAAGTGGAAATGCTGGTAAATTGATGGTAAAATTGATGGTAATGAATGGAAAGTAACAGTGGCAATAATTAGATGATTTAATGATGTTGAATTAATGGTGAATTGATGGTAAACAAATGCTGATTTGAAGTTGAATGATAGTAAATTGATGGTCATGAATAGATAGTGAATGGATAATGATTGATCATCCTTTGGGTCTTACTGACCGTGATCAAAATAATTGCTACCTAATTGTTGTTGTTATCAATGCATCGTTGATGGTTCCATGATGGGTTGATGATGGCTGCAGGTGGTTAAGTGATGGTTGATCATGGGTGATATGGTGGCCCATTCATGGTTCAGTCATGGATTGCTGGCGTTGAAATGGTGCAGCCGGACCCAACACCAAACATATGTGATGCATGATGAATGGCCCGTGGTTCAGCACCTCGTGAGTGGTTTTTCCAGCCATCCCCCAGCAAATATGAGTCAACCAACCAGCTCTCACAAGGATTGGGGAAAATGAAACAGTTCAAAAAACTTAGCTACACCACTATCAGCCTAATTATTCGCAACCATTGTTTACAAGCTGGAGGCCCCCTAGCTATAGGCTGGTTGATTTGCCTTTTTGACTATGCTTATATCTTCCATTTGCCTAATAGTGACCCTACTTAACCCTAGTCATAAACCAACTAATCGCTAACCATCATCAACACAAGTGGTTTATAACTTTGCAAAATTACCCGCCTCAACCTTACCTAAAAGTTCTAAGCTGCTTCACTATAACCTATTCAAGGTGGCCCCCCCGAGCTATAAGTTGATTCATAAGCCATCTAACTATAGTTATGTCTACCATAACTGGTGGCTGCCCTAGTTACAAGCCATTAGGGAGCAAATCATGAGCTAACATTTATCAAACTCAACCCTATAGTTAGAAGTTATAAGCTGCTTCAAAATTAATTCTAGGTATAAACCAACTTTGCTGTTAGCTAGTTAATTAACCCTAATTAGTTAAAATTACCCGACTCAACCCTAGTCATAAGTTATAAGCTACTTCACAAGCTATACCAACTTACTGTACCAGGGTTTAAGCTAGATTACCTACTGCTTAACTCAGCCCAACTGAGTTACAAACAAACTCAGCTCACTTAGCCAACCAACAAAGCTCCTCCTCGTACCAACCATCCATCAGCTATAAGCTGCTTCAAAATGAATCCTAGTTATAACTAACTAGTTGGTTTTTAACTAGTGGTTGTTAAGCTTATAGCCAGCTTATTATTCGCGTTATAATCAGCTTATAAGCTAGGTTACCTAGTTATACTAAAGGTTGATCCTAGCTAACCAACAAAGCCACTCCTGGTACCAACCGTCAACACCGCTTTGTCGCTCAGGTCACCACCGCTCTCGCGCGGAAGTTGGTGTTGCTCCGGCGACCTGGGTGCGGTGTGGGCAATGGCTAACGGTGGCGGCTCGTGGCGGCGAATCGGTGGCGAAGCGTTGTGCTGAAGGAACGGTTACTGGTTGGTGGTTTCAACCCCTATGAAAAATATCAGTCAACCAACCATTTATCAATTAATTACTAGGGAAATAAAAAATCTTTGAAACCACCAACCAATTTATGAATGGTTAACAAATATGGTTCAATGGAAATTAACATTTAAATACATTTAATGCATGCTGGTTTTAGATGTTTTAGTGGTAAATCGTTCATGATGATTAATTAGTGACGGTTGATGGCACATGATGGTATCTAATGGGCTTGATGTGTTATGATTGTCAGCAAAATTCATGAAAGAGATCTGAACCACTTTCTGGCATGTAGTTGCAACCCTCATGGTAGCTCCTTGGCTCCCGCATAAGAAGGGTACAGGGTACCCCTGGCTCCTTAGCTTCCTCTCACCCACCAAGCAGTTGACAAAGTTGTTTCAAATCCAATCATGTGTTCAGACTGGCACTCCCCAAGGCCTGTTGAGGTATGTTCATAGCTGGGTATCTAGCAGGCAAATGGCAAACATAACTATATAAAGTGAACTGGCAAATCTTGACCAACTTCTACGGTTTGGGGACAACACTTTGGGTTGCAATGGAGGTCGTAAATATGCTTGGGATCGTGACCTACCCACCAACGCAGCGAAAGCAAATCATCCATGGAATCACCGCAATGGCAAAGCACCATGGAATCATCCCATCAACGGCAGGTAGTGGTTACCTTGTAAAACATGAAAATCCTGCAGGATCCCTGTAGGTAGGCAAAAGTTGTAACTTTGTTCTCGAAACCTTTCTCCATCAAATTTTCTGTTCTTTAAAACCACCTGTCATTAACTCTTAGCATCACCCTGGAGGACCAAGACGGACCAACTACCAGTCATTCACGACGCTTCACCGCCGTTTACATCCCAACCGTGGATGTCACAACAGGTCACCTACCAGGTTATCAGGTGGATGTCATAAACAGGTGGAACAACCTGTTTACTTGGCTATGGGTCAAAACCCCCTACCCCTGGTTCCCCGTCATTAACCATTGTTTTCCCTATGATTTGGTTGGTCGTTATAAGCCATGATTGATGGTTAATATTGACCCATAGCCACTTATTGCTTGGTCGGGAACATCCCAGCGGTACCATGGCTGGTGCTTCAAGTGGCATGAAGGCAGGTGTGCCGCACTTGTCCGTGAGCCGGGAGCCCCATGGCAGGTGCACCTCGAAGGAGTCGAATCATCACAGCGAGTTTCCCTACGAGGAGTTTCCGGCACGGTTGCGCAACCGTGCGCGTGATCAACCACCGGTAAACAGCGTAAGGACCTAAGGACTAACATTAATACAAACACAGATATACTGTACATGAATAAACTTAGATACATACACTAAAAAGTATCTATCATAATCATGAACAACCTCCGGTAAACAGCATAAGAACTAACATAAACACAAACACACAGATATCTCTCTCTCCATCGCCATCTCGGTGAGGTCAACTACGGCGATATACATGAATGAACTGAGATTTAAATACACTAAAAAGTTTTTTTGTTTATCATGAACAACTCATCATCAGCCCATGATTCACCAACATAAGCTGCCTGAGTAACACACATCATTCAGCTAGTGATCATGAGTGAGACATGTCATCAAAAATAGGCAGCGGCTTAGCGGCCAAACATAACCACCATCAGCCACTATAGTCCGTAAGAGCCTACAGAATGATACCCTCCAGTTAGTTGATTTGGTCTGTAACTTGTGTAACTACCAGTTAGGATAGATATACCATGATATACCTATACTTACTGAGGTGGGTTATAAACCAACAAGTCTAAACAAGCGGGTTACAACCCTCAGTAGCCGCCCACATCTGGAGACCATCAGAGCTCTGGCCTGATCAAGCCCTGTCCAGCCTGGACTTCTGGTGCTGAGGCCCATGGGCGGCAGGAAGGGTTCTCGTAAGATTTCGACCCTGCCATGGTATGATCCATACCAATCATCTGTAGGTTGATGCTTTACCGCCCTGTGAACACGTCAATCCATCAAACAAATATCTACCAGTCTTGTACACCCTGCTATTGCTGATCACAATGTGAATCATTTTTCTGTTTCTAGAACACGTGACAATCAATGGCAAAAACATGCTACTATACCACACAGTCTCTTGTTTGCTGCACAAGTTGTAAGACCCTACGCAAATAAATACTTAACCAAGTAACAAGCCAACAAAACCTTAAGTAACCTCCATGAAATGTATTACTCTATACATAACAGTACGTAACCTCAAGGTACTTATCTTTTTGTTCAGTAATCTAACGGTTGGTTGGGTTGGCAACCTCCATACAAAATCATATTAGACACAACCTTGAGATTCAATAATATTGACCCTTTAACATACGAAGCATAATTTACACAACTATAAAGCTATTGATTTAACATAAAGCTATTTTTAGCTGTCATTTTACATAACCATCATATAGTTTGCTATTTTGTCCTGTGAAATTGGCCCTTAATCACGGTTCAAAGCACCAACCAAATCCAAAGCAAACCATGGCAGGTTTGGTAGTCGGATCCACCCACCGGCAGCCGGATCCCACTACCAAAGCACCGCGAGGCCAAAGTCCGAGAGCTTCAAAACCTGGCCGCGAACAGCCACGGGGAAGCAGCGGATCCAGGGTGAAATCTGCAGGTTTTTCAGCTGGAAAGTCATGGGTGCCCGAGCTGTACAAGGGACCGGGCCCCCTAAACGTTAGCTAACTCGGGCTATAACTAGGGTCACTACCAGTTATGGTGGTTATAACTAAAGTTAAATGGCTTATTACTCAACTTTTAACTAGGGGGGTCCACTTTGCAGGCCCCACTCTCCGAAGGTTCATGCATCAACGGAGCTGGAACTCAGAGCATCCATCAGAATCATCCATCACTGGCAATGCATCAGCATTTACAATGAAATAGAAACAAATTGCAAATCAATTGCATAGTGACAGCAGTACAAATTACAAATGATTGATCACCCAAAATCAATTTTCGATGCTCAATGATAAGTGAAGGAAATCATGATTGATATCGGTCTCACGGCTCACGCAGTTCATAAATCACTCATTAATGAACCCCAAACAGTTTGACCAGAAATAGCTTTTTGGATCCCCATCAACATGCACCATGCTGCTTGATGAGCTATGAGGTATGTGGTGAGTGCTGATACGGGGCTTCCTAGCTCTTGATAGCGTAAAGCAACGTCCCAACACACCAACCAAGCAACAAGGTTGACTCATCGTTTTGGATAACACCTCATTGCGTTTGTGTTGAATTGTTTTGGACCTGCCCATGCCCAAAACCAACACACCAACCAGGCCCAAACGAGCACATCCACGGGCCCACAATCGATTTTTTTTCAACCTAAAAGAGGCACATCTTTGGGGATGATTGCATAAAGCGACCTACCAATGACACAACCAACGCAAGTTGACTGTGGGTCAAAACCCCGTACCTCTGGTTCCTCTATCATTGGCCATTGTTTCCCTTATTATTGGTGGTCATTATCCCCCATGAAATTGGTTGGTTAACTGCTTGACCCAGCTCGCCATGAATAGCTGGTATATCCCCTCCTATTGTTACTTACTATACCCTATTATCAACCATTAACCAGCTATTTGTTTGTTGATTAACCACATCATTAGTGGTCATTAATCACATTGCCTTGTTTAGTCATTTTATTTACCATTAGGAACCATTGTTATCCCCTATTCTTAACCATTATTAACCATCACTAAACCATTATTGGTTGATTAACCCGCTGTGGGTCAAAACCCTGTACCCCTGGTTCATTAACCATTGTTCTACCTTTCATGATTGTTGCTTATTATCCACCATGACATTGTTGCGGTTAATATTGATCCAGCTCGCCTTATTGGTTGATTAACAAGTCTCATAGCCATGAATAGCTGGTATAATCCCCTATAATTGTTGGTTATCATCCCCTATCATTCACCATTAACCAGCTATCATTGGTCATTATCCCCCAGTATGCTTGCTTTTACATATTGGTCACAATATCTGGTATATATCCCTTGTCATTGTTGCTTATCATAACCCATTATAACCATTAACCAGCTGTTATTGGTTGCTTAACCCGCCAGTTCATCCCCAAGGCGGGACTCACCAAGCGCAACGCAAGCAACGCGGTGCTGTCGCACGCCTCGTCATGGACCATGAAGTTGTCAGGCTTGATATCTCGGTGGCAAATTTCCTTGCCTCCAGCGAAACGAGGTGGCAACAGGGGGGGTGGTTGATGGTGGTTGGGGGTTGGTTCAGGTTGGGGGGTTGGTTCAGCCGTGGTTCAGCCATGGTTCGAACATCAATTTACCAATGAGATTACATTAATAGACATCAACATGAATGATGAGGTTAATATTGATAAGAATTAATCATCAAACAACGGTTCAAATAGTCAAGACGGCAATGAAAATGAGGTTAGCAACTTCCTGAAATCATTGTTGTCATGCATTTCAATCAGCAATGCTAAACTGTGGGATGAACTATCTGCGGACAATGTGGTCAAATCAACAACATCAGAAATAAGAACTGCCCGTCCATCATTGTTTATCACCCCTGTTTGGGAAACGGATGATCACAAAAGTATGGTTGCGTTGTTTTTTGAACCTGTCGCTAAGGATCCTTAGCTATTATCACCCACAGTTCATCATCCTTCAATTGCTGACAACCATTGACCACTATCAACCGCTATTAATCATCATGAACCATTTTTAGAAGGTGGCCCCCCTAGTTATAAGTTGATGAAAAGGCCATTTAACAAGCTAGTTACATCTACCATTTGCCTGGTAGTTACCCTACTGATAACCCAAGTTAGCCTATGTCTGACTTCTCGGTTCAGCTAGTGATATCTGAACAGTGGTTCGTGAGTGGTTTGAGATTGATCACTCAGAGTGGTGGATGATTGCAAATGATAGTTGAAGAATGATTGACATGTTAACATTAGTGGGGCACCATGAATGATGGCTGACAGCTCATGATGTTTTTCTCGGTTTGCAGCAAGGAAATCTGAACCTGGGTTCGCTCAAAATTCGAGTTTGACTGTCGCGTCATCACCCCAAGTGTTAACCCAATGACTGTACAAGTCATGCTGGTACTTTCCCAACTCAAATCTCACAGAAGCTCATTGGAGCGCTACCCCTGCTAGTATTTGGTCCCTCCTAGCTCCAAATTGCTTCCCGTCTAACAGCTCTCTAAAGGGCTACATGAATAGCCCTGGCCGCTTAGAGGCCATGATGCGAACACGATCCTGGGGAAGGAGACTCGGCTGGATGTTCCAGCCAATTGTACCATTCCCTAATCTTCCAGTTGAATTGAAGTAGAAGGTAACCAGCTGGTTTCCGCCATTGTTCTTTGGGGTTGGTTGCCTGCCATGTAACTGGAAGAAGAGGGATTCACCAAACTGAAAAAAAACATCCACTAACCATCCACATACTGGGCACCTCCTCCCAGAGCCAGCCCTTAATCGCGCTTCACCAAGGAACAGTGCAGAACCCAAATGGCCGAAACGATTTGGTACCTGGGGACAGCTCGCCTCACCAGTGGGTTATGGGAGCAGCTCTCGCACAAGGTCCCTGTATGCCCCTGTTACTTTGGTGATGCCGGGCAGGGCGAAGCTTGCAGGGTGACAAAGTCATACAAGGTGGGGCACCCAAGATAGTTAAGTTGGTTAACAACTAGGGAAACTACTAGCTGCGATAGATTTAACTGCACTTGAATTGCTTATAAACCAAGTTGCAACCCTTGGGTGTCCCACCTTGTAGTTCAAGAACCGAGGTGATGTAAGTCCAAGAATTATCCTTTCTCGCTGGTGTAAGTCTAAGAATATCGGCTGAGCAGCTGATGTGGGATATTGTTCATCAGCATTTGAAAGATCATTCGGACCACGAGTGAAGAAGTCAACAAATAAATCACTCAATTACCTGGGATGAAATGGGAATAATAATCCAGGCCAAATCAATAAGTATTAAGAATTGTTACGATCATGCCAGCAAGTATTAAGAATTGCGATTAGTAGTAATAAGGACTAATATTTGATTGACCCATTAATCCCACTAATAGTACCAATTCAACCAATGAACCACCACTTGACCATCATTAAACCACCAACTGACCACCAATTTGATTAATCATAAGCTTAGATCCCTTGCTAAAAGTCTAACTTTTAGTGGCTGCATGGTAAATCAATCATATCCCCAAAAAGCCGAACAAAAGCAAAGGTAGTAGGTGTAATCCACCATTATCCCCTATCATTAACCATTACTAACCATGATTAACCATAGAAAAAACCATGGTTTCGCCAAGATAGCAGCTGTAATCCACCCAGTAATCATTCGGATCGTGGTGACTGCCCCCCCTGGAACCGCGAACCGCAGGGGCACATCCACTTGGCTGCCATGGCTTCTTCCAAATCGAGACCTTTCTCCTTCACCTCGCGAGATCCACCGGTGAGTAATGAGTGGTCTCACCAGGGATTTGGTTGGTAAACTTGTTGATTCATATCTTGATTAATGGTTGATTCCGATGGTTGATTGCTGGTTGATTGATGGTTGGTATTTGAATTGTTGCTTTGAATGGTTGATTTGATCTTTCTATATCAATCGGGGATTTGCTTGATTTTGATGGTTGATTTTAATGATTGCTAAATGGTAAGTCAATCGTTGACTTTAATGGTCGATGATCATGGTGAAATGGTTTCATAACCAGTCTCATGGATTCCATATCCACTTGGAAATCATGGGCTGGTTGATACCTATTTTGATTAATGGTTGATTAATTTTCTTGCTTGCCATGGACAATGACTGATTTACAATAGGTGTATCATGAATGGCTGTTTATGATACGAGTAATGAAACCTCCCTACATGATTTTGGAAGAATGGTAGAAAATAGATATGATGATCAACCAGCCAACTGGCTCATGGACTCCACTTGGAAATCATTGGCTGGGTGGTGAATAATCATGGATAATGATTATTTGATGATTGAGTACTGGCTTCTTCATAACCTAATTGCCGATCCCAATGGCTGACTTAGTCCTAGTGATTCTGATCATGACTGGTTGGTGGTTTCAAGTGGGTATGGGTCAAAACCCTGTACCCCTGGTTCCTCCATTGTTAACCATGTTTTACCTATTACTGTTGGCTATTCTCTCCGGTTATTGTCAATATTGACCCATAGCCCAGTGGCTTCAGCCCTATGAAAAAACTGGTTGGTGGTTTCAAACCCCATGGTTAGTCAACCAACCAATTCTTAATATTTACTAGGGAACA
Organism: Symbiodinium kawagutii; assembly: GCA_009767595.1. Lineage (NCBI taxonomy): Eukaryota > Dinophyceae > Suessiales > Symbiodiniaceae > Symbiodinium > Symbiodinium kawagutii. Next base: position 12,371 of record VSDK01015179.1, read on the forward strand.
TAACAATGTCAATCAAATCACCAACCCGAAAATCTATGACACCCAAATGACGTGATTGCGCAGGGATGACAGCGTTTTTGGCGCCTTGTCCCCGAAATCACCGCCGTTGCCTGGTTGGAACGTCCGGTTGCCGGGGCGTGGCGGCGGGACGTTCGAAAAAACCAGCCCAAAAGGTTCGGGCTATGGACGACACCCCATGGGGTTGTTAATGGTAACCCAGGATTCATATGGGGTAACCCAGGGTATACTAATAGGAGGTATCCACCAAAAGCCTTTGTTTCCCATTAGAATGGTGACCTAGGGTTTATGAATCCTGGGTTAACATTGATTAGTGGTGAAAAAATGGTTAAGTCATGGTTCATTGGTTCAAAAATAGTGAATTTCAGTGAGGTTGATGGTTAAATGCCACCAAGAAGTGATGGTTGAACAGATTAGGGTGAAGTGATGGTTAATGGGTTAAAATCATGGTTAGTTGATGTTGGCTGGTGGTTTCTCGAAATGAAGGACGCCAAATGGTTGGTTTATTACTGTAGATGGTTAAGGTTGCATAATTTGGGGGTACTCCGATTTTGAGAAACCAACAAATGCCATGGGAGGGTATGGTACAGTCAATGTCTTGGAACATGAGCGAGTAAAAAACAAAGGTTTTGCATACTGCCTACAATCCTATTTCTGTGTGTATGTGTGTGTGCATGAGCGGATGCACCAATATGTACCTGTGCATACCTAATCAATCTGTACATATAAATCTATATCATTATATATCCTTGTGTGGTGGATTCACACGTTAGAGGTGGTTGAGGCAAACATATGACATTGAACATGTTGCCACCTGCATTTGTTTTCTTGGGGTGTTTATACTTGAGAAAAAAGTATTGGTGGCTTGATTATAGACCTTGGTAAATCAAATCCAAAAACTTATAGATCCAATCTTGGCAAAAATACATATGTTCAATCTCATCCAAACATCGCCAAAAAAAACATCCAAATTGGCGGAAAAAATGCAACCCAGCAATCAATTTCGAAATGATTGCGGGGGGGGAACACCTTCGAAGTCATGGCTGAGCTGGTCATCTGGCATTCCAAATCGAGCCTCGCGTTCCCAGGGACAAACATGCGAAACGGGCCATATCTGTTATCACGTACAAACAATGGCTGTACCGTATGCAATGGCCAAATATTTTCCAGGAAAATGGTTCATTGATGGTTTGCCAGTGATTGAAATTTGCTACCATTTGGTGGTTTCTCAAAATAGGGGACCCCCAAAATGCTTAGTCTATTACTATAAATGACTAGTAATGGATGATTTAGGGGTACCCCCATTTTGAGAAACCACCATTTGGTTAGTGTCCACCCCTTTGACCGCTTCTGATGTGCTGCTTGAATCAGCAGCATCCAGGGCCTTGACGAAGCCAGTGATCTACTGTTGCTTCCGTCATCGTGGCCGTTATGACAACCAGCCGCGACATATGAACCATAGCACCATAGCTAGCAAGCTACTGTCAAGGAAAGGTTCTAGTGATTAAAGGGCCATATTATTGCATTATGGTATGCCCACATAATTCATCAAAATCGATCAAGGTAGGCCAACACTTAAAGTCTCCGCCGTTGTCAGCTCTGCGGTTGTGAACTCTCCCCTTGTTCAATGCAACTGTAAACTAACTGGCAAGCGAAAAGCCACCAGTTGCATCAGCCATCAGCCAGCACCATCCGCAGTTCATGAAACGATCCATCCGCCATCATCCACAACCATGCACCATGCACCTATTGCTTGCCAAGAGGCAGTACTCAAGCCTGGGGAGCGACACAGGTTGATGAGAAATCATGGTGCTGGTGAACAATGGCTCCCAAGAAAGGCTAAACAAACGGTGCTGGGCAAATGGTTTTGGTCCTTAAATGGCCCCCTAAAGCCCCCATGCAGTTTCCATATTCGAAAATGATCACTAAACAAGATTGGTTAAGGGCTACCACCGTGGCTATGGACAAAGCCGGATGAACTGCTAGCAAGTCATCAGCCAGCTCCGGCAACGGTGGTAAGGGAACCCCGCTGAACACAAAGGACCGACCGTGAACCATCAGTAATCAACCATGCAAGCAATGAACCACTCAACCAATGAACGCCCAACCATTGAAGCGATGAACCATCCAACCAACCACATGTGGCTAGCCCAGCTGTGAAGACTATGGTGAAACCAGTCAGTAGCATCCCTGGTGCCGGGACCATGTGGCTGGTGACCCATGGTGAAGGTCACCAGTGGGAAAGCATATCCGAGTTGAGCTGATAGCAATCATCAGTGTTGAGCATCTCCCCAAGCGTGACTCATATGGCTGTGGGTCAAAACCCTGCACCTCTGGTTCCCCCATCATTAACCATTGTTTTCCCTACAAAATGGTTGGTTATAGTATGTTATAGTCCCAATTATTGGTCAGTTGTTGTTGCTTATACCGTTACCCCCATCTCTTACATGGCGGAGCCTCCCCGGCCACCTAGCCATCACCGCTCTGCGTGCGTTTTGTGCTGTCCCGGCAACGCAAGGAAGATGCTTTGATTGTCCTCCCAGGAGCCATAGAGCTTCGTCACATTCCTCGGTGTCGTGGGCCAGCCATTCATGGCCCGCAGTATCCACTAGCGGTCAGTCTTCATGGGCACCAACAAGGGACCGGGATTCCCAGCGGATAACGAGTTGGTCAACCTAACAAGGGTAACTACTAGGCAAATTCTAGATATAATTAACTTCTTAAATAGCGAATCTTAACCCAAGTCCTCAAGTTATATCATTTGGGGGCCCCGGTCCACCAGCTGCGGGCATGTCCTCTTTTATGTTATTGTGAATGGCAAATGGTCCATGAACAAACTGACTTCATGAAGCTGGAATTCATTTGTGGGGTCATGTGGGTATGCATCCGGTACCAATTTGTAGTCGCATCATTGCGGAAAATCACCATGGGTTCTGAGATCCTGTCTTGATACCACACAGACTGGTTGTGATAGCCTGTCTTGATTCAGCTTCTCCATTGAACAATGTCAATACCTTCTTGGAAAGCTGCTTCGCTGGTCCGCATGCCAGGGACTTACCAGGCTCTTAACTGCATCAGCTAACAAATCATCAACTCACCTAGGTGACCACAATTGATGAACGGTGTGTACCCATCCAAGTAGTACTTCATCAAGTTTCACCAACAGCTATTGGCATTCATTTCAGCAATGATTGCACAACTTTAAGCATAGCTCCAAACCAAGAAATTGAGTAGTCATGATTCACCACAGTTAGAGACCGGTAGCATGATTAATCATCACTCAACAACATCAATCACCAGGTACCATCAGTAATCTTTCTCGGCAATCATTCACCACCAATAACTCAGTAACTATGTTTGGTGAATCATGATTTGCTGGAACCCATTCTAAACCATCATCAAATAACCATTGTGAAGTTGGTCTTTCAATATTTTCTATAAGATGTCCTTAGCCAACCATTGTTGCTGCCATTGATTTCCACTTTTTAACATGTTTCAACCATCATCAATTGTGGCTACCATGGCCTTCCATGGTGAATCAAAATGATTGCCTAATCAGAACATCGAGCTGATTATCAATTTCCAGTGATAAACCAATCATGATTGGTCCTCCTCTATTATGAGAACACCTCATAGGCTAAACCATCATCAACCATTAGCCACCAACAATCAATTCACACATTGATGGCTAAGCATGGTGAATTCAAAAGCATATGCTAAACCACCATGAATATGAATAATAATAAATCAATGGTCATCAACAATTGCTGTGACGGAGAAAGGTCCTTTTGATCTGCCCATGCTTAACCATCACGTCACCAGCATCAACCAGAATCATACCAGTACCAACAGAGACTCACCAATACGCAGCGAGTGATGTCATAAGGAACCCGTTGTGAAGACAAAGTCGACTCATGAGTTTCTGTATTCATCCATTCCTGTACATGGTGATGTGCGGAAAGATGAAAAGTGACCAACGAATTCGGTGATCCGTCCAGAAAAAAGTGTCCGCTTCGAACAAATTATGGATGAGAATGATATAGTGGTGCAGCGCTGCAACGTAAATATGAATGCCATAGGCATCCACAAGAACATATGAAGTGTGATCACGTCTGTCGGTTGCCCTCTGGTAGATCAACCTAGCAACAGAAAATTATCCATCAAAAGATAGTTTATCAGGGGTCCCTTGAAACACATATTGATTTTCACTGGATGTTCTTTTGTTTTACATCGATTGTTCATAGATTTCTGTTTTCTCGTGATTTGCTCATGTTTGTTCATGGTTTTCTCGTGTTTTTGGTGCTTTTCTCATGTTTTTTCCCATGTTTTTCCCAGGGCTTTTCCCACCGTCCGGGTACCAAGGACTATGCAGCGGCCTTCCCGGGACTAAAAAAGGACGCCGCAAAGTGGTGCTGCCCGGCGTCTCATGATCGACGGCCTGGAGTGGATGAATGAACGGGGTCTAAAATGGTCTGGAATAATAGCAATTATTTCTATTACTGGCATTTATGATATTATTGTGTATAATGGACATAGAAAATGGCTGATAATGGAACAGCTGATGGATATAGCTGATGATGGAATCACTGATGGATACACTCTGGTAAACTAACATAGCAATGGAAAATCACCATGTTTTATAGAGAAACCCGCTTGGAAACCATTGATAATTGATGGATTTTCCATTGCTATGTTTACCAGAGGGTAATAGCAACTATATCTATAATGTAACAAAATTTGATTACTATGACATATATAAATCGAGAGATCATTAAATGGTCTGGTCTATCTACAAAAACCTAAGATATGAAACCAAAAACAATAATAATGGTCCTAAAAAAATGCAGCTATAAAATAAAAGGAGTGATAGCTAATAACAATGATCAAATATCTGGAATATGACATATCCACAATGGTCTTGCAGTAAGAATATCAAACTGTCATAATTGCTAACCATATTACTACTAACAACAATTGTTATTCATGACTATCATGTTAGTCTTGAATGAAAAGCAATAAGATCATATGCAATAATTGATAACGCTAGTATGATGCTATAACATGCTATAGTGTGGCAATGTGAAATATGGTAAAATTGTTAGTTACTTGCTAATATTGGATGGAATATTTGCGTAGTATGGCAATGTGTAATATTTGTGTTTTTGAAATGGGTCTTAATGAGTCTCGCCATTACCATTGGTAGAACACAAATAGCAACATTAGAATATGGCAATATGACAATAACGCATTGGTACTAGCAGTAATGACTATTGGATATTGGTAAAATGGCTCTTAATGATATTATGCAATAATGGTTGTTAATATGGCCTGGAACTTTGGTCATAACACTAATATTGTTTCTTAAATAATCGTTCTGAAAGAAAAGCAATTGTGGTCAATAGCCACAAAGGTTCACCAACCAATAGTGGCTCATTAGCAAGGCATCCACAAATGGTGGTGCCTACAAACCATCCGATATACAGGCGATACTCGTTATCCAGGTTGATGGCTTATGATGGATAACTATGCTTTATAGCTTGCTGATGAGTGATTATCACTTTCCAACAAGAACAGGGGACATACCAATTGTATGAGGAGCCGGATCAGTACCATGTACCGCTCACAACTGGTGGTGCTATGTAGCAGTTGGAATCCCAACAGTACGATTTGTCATTCATGGGATGCCAACAGCTGGGGTACATGGTACTGGCAGTCACTGGTTGGTGGTTGAACCACCCCTGTGAAAAATATGAGTCAACCAACCATTTGTTAATGATTACTAGAGAAAACAAAAAATGTTTGAAACCAGCAACCAGGTCAGTGTACCATTCCGTGTACCATTGATACCGCTGGCAGGCAACATCAACAATGAGGGTTTGAATCTGCAAAAATGGAGTTCAACCCATTCAACCCTAGCATGTATAGAAGTGCTGGGTGATCAGGGTGAATGGCGTAGGCAGCAATGACATATGACTGGTTTCTTTTGAGCGAGCCAGCATTGAACTTTAGGGACAACAGTAGCCACACACACGCACACATACACGTGATTGAGCAGGGCAATGTAACCCAAAGCTCCGGAAGCAACTCCCACAAACAAAAAAGACTAGCTCAAGTAGCAGCATGTGGTTCCGTCGCTATTGCGACTCATGACCCCCTGTTTCCTATGGTCACCTCCTCCCGAGCAGCAATGAGGGATCATTTCTGGCAAATGGTGACATCACCAAGTAATTCATCAACCAGTATAATTGACATATTTTCTGCTCGGGCGTCCAATTCCCTAAAAAAGTAATTGCCAAGTAATTCATTAGGCAGTAGGGAGGTGACATACAAGTTAATAAGAAACATGAATGGATCACCAAGTGTCATGATCATCTTCAAGAGTGGTTTGGGACTTGTTGAAACGACAAGCCTTTATCTGACGGCGTGTGTGTGGGCAAACATGTCGCATATTGGCACCCGGCACCAAAAAACCTGGCTTTGCGCAAGACGGACTGACCGGCCTTTTTTCTTTCCAACGCTAGGGGTGTTCGACTGAACTCTTCGCTGGCTGGGCTGTGCCACACAGGTCACACCATCCCAGGCAAGCCAGCTTCAACCCTAGACATGCCTAGCCTTCGGACAGTCTCAGTTAGGCCTTGTAAAACTTCTCCATGTCCTCGTTGTTCTCAATCTCCTTGCCCTGGAAGCCACCGACCTTGGGTGAAATGCTCTTGTCGACAGGGATGTTGTACTTGGTGGCGGCATTCTTCAACGAGGCACCATAGTAGACAATGGCGAATCCAGCGAAGGCCCATGCCAAAGGATCAATGCCGTAGAACACATCGAAGTACTCCTTGCCTTTGAAGACGAAAGCCTCCGCATTCTGTGGCGCGCCAATGGCCATCACACCGGCCGCTGCTGCCAAGCTTGCTGTGTCCCGGGCTCGGGATTCTGGTGCTGGCACGAAAGCCATGCTGTTCAACAGGCAGGCACCAGCCACCAAGACGCACAGAGCGGCAAGACGAGCCATGATGAGACAAGGAGATTGCAAGGGAGACACCGAGCTTTTCAAAAAGATCTTGAGCCCCAAATGGTTGATGGGTCAGTCAATATCAACCGGTCAGTCTTTGATGATCATTTTTCTTTGTCTGCTTGGAAAAAATCCAAAAGGCTGAAGCCACAGACCAAATCACTGTTGATCAAAATCCTCAAGTAACTATTTGGCTGTGGGTCAGTTCACCCCGTACCCCTGGTTCCCCTATCATTAACCATGGTTTACCTTATTGTTGTTGGTCATTATCAACTATTATTGGTTGGTTAATATTGACCCATAGCCATGTATGGCTATCAGCCATTGACCACTCTTCAGCGGTTGATGAGACCCTTTGAGGAATCGGCAATCGCCTGCAGTGCCCCTTCGACATTTTTTCACATTGCGATATCTGATCAAGACATAGCCAAATGGCTATGGGCTATGGATCAATATTAATCAACCAACTCATGGCGGATCATCACCAACAACAATAAGGAAACCAAGGGTTAGTCATGGGGGAACCCGCACCCACACATGTATATAAACGATTGAGCAGGAGGGTGTAAGCCAAAACTCTGCTTCCGCAAACGCAATTACACCCTGGGATTCCACCACCAGAAGAACAATGGTCTCACCTTTGTCAAACAATGGCAGTTGCGGTACAAAACCTTACGAACAATGGTTGCAACGGAATCGCAGGGTATCTATCTTCCAGTTAATTCCAATAAAATCCCTTTGTGTTGTTGGAATTCCAGGTAAAAGCATATCATAGCCAATAGCTATTACCTATGTATGGTTGTCAGCACGCAATCAAGGCACGTGATGTTGGGAAACGTGTGCTTTGCAGCTCTGTGCAGAAACCGCTGGTCACAAGCACCAGCAATGTGTTGCTGGGTTTAACCCCTATGAAAAAAAAACAGTGCTTGCCAATCACTCAACCATCCCACGTATTCCTGGAGACAAAATGAAAAATGCTTAGAACCACCAACCAGATTTTGACTAGTAATGACATAGCTAGACAATCGATAAACCAGTACATGTATGACCTACATTTTAACAACACCATGAAACTTACTGTAATTTCCATGAATGGATCACCAAATGTCATGATCATCTTCAAGAATGGTTTGGGACTTGTTGAAACGACAAGCCTTTATCTGACGGCGTGTGTGTGGGCAAACATGTCGTATATTGGCACCCGGCACCAAAAAACCTGGCTTTGCGCAAGACGGACTGACCGGCCTTTTTTCTTTCCAACGCTAGGGGTGTTCGACTGAACTCTTCGCTGGCTGGGCTGTGCCACACAGGTCACACCACCCCAGGCAAGCCAGCTTCAACCCTAGACATGCCTAGCCTTCGGACAGTCTCAGTTAGGCCTTGTAAAACTTCTCCATGTCCTCGTTGTTCTCAATCTCCTTGCCCTGGAAGCCACCGACCTTGGGTGAAATGCTCTTGTCGACAGGGATGTTGTACTTGGTGGCGGCATTCTTCAACGAGGCACCATAGTAGACAATGGCGAATCCAGCGAAGGCCCATGCCAAAGGATCAATGCCGTAGAACACATCGAAGTACTCCTTGCCTTTGAAGACGAAAGCCTCCGCATTCTGTGGCGCGCCAATGGCCATCACACCGGCCGCTGCTGCCAAGCTTGCTGTGTCCCGGGCTCGGGATTCTGGTGCTGGCACGAAAGCCATGCTGTTCAACAGGCAGGCACCAGCCACCAAGACGCACAGAGCGGCAAGACGAGCCATGATGAGACAAGGAGATTGCAAGGGAGACACCGAGCTTTTCAAAAAGATCTTGAGCCCCAAATGGTTGATGGGTCAGTCAATATCAACCGGTCAGTCTTTGATGATCATTTTTCTTTGTCTGCTTGAAAAAATCCAAATGGCTGAAGCCACAGACCAAATCACTGTTGATCAGAATCGTCAGATAACCTTTTTTTTACAGGCCATTAACCACTTTTCAGCGGTTGGTGAGACCAGTTGAAAAAATCAGCAATGGACTACAATCAATGGCGCAGCAACTACCATTTGGTCTCTAGCTCCAAATTGCTCCCGCCCAAGCACCAATCAGAATCAGCTGCAATCAGTGGTGCAACAAGCTACCCCCTCCCAGCCAGGCACACAATGGCACGCCTGCATGACAGAGATCTCTCGTTCAATGTCTGCACGGCGCACACCGCGCTTGGGTAAGACTGCCTTGCGCAGAGTCCCACCACAGCTAGGGAACGACCAAGCTCATGGGGAATTACCAGCCGGAAGGTATAACTAAGAGTGGAAGTGGCTTAGAGAAGCAACTCAGGCCCCTTGGAACAAAAGGCTATGGTGGTATAACTTTACTTCAAACAGGCAAAGAACAGGCTAATGGTATATTCAGTATTGTTTTTGGCCTGCCCCCTCCCAAAGGACTTGTAGCGATGGTATAAGTATGAGTTACCATTTGGTTTTGGCGCTCCGGACAACTCCAAACTGCTCCCCCTCTCAAGGGCCATAGGGATACCCCTGGCTCCAAAATCGCTCCCTCCCAACCACCAGCCAGCAGCTTCAACATGCTTCAACCATCACTGGTTGGTGGTTACAACCCCTGTGAGAAATATGAGTCAACCAACCGGTCACTTTCGGTTATGGAAAAAAAACATATTGAAACCACCAGCCAGATCAAGATCCATCAAACTAGTGGTACAATGCCAGGTAATCTACTACAATGCTCTGTGTCTACTATAATGCCTGTGCCCCCTGTTAATCGTCAAGCTAGTAGTAAAATGTTGTTACAAGGTGTACCCCTTAGTTAGCTAACTTGGGTTAGTTCACTAGGGTAACTACCAGCTATGTTAGATATAACTATAGTTAAAAGGTTTGTGAATCATCTTAGAACGTTTGGGGGGCCCGGTCCCTTGTATAAGTCAAGCATACCACGCTACCACCAAGTCATGAACCACTTGACAGCTGATCGTCACACCCTCGACGCGCCGCCTTGTCCAGCTGTTTCACTGCCACGGTGCTGTTGGTGTGTCTGGGCAGCGCGGGGCAGCGCGGGGCAGCGCGGGGCAGCGCGGGGCAGCGCGGGGCGAGGTCGTAGATCGCAAGTTCAACGATCACTTGGGTATGGGTCACCCCTGTTGTAAGTTGATTGATAAGCCATCTCAACTAATACTTAACTATGGTTAATAGAGGTCAATAAGGGCCAACTAATGGTTAACAATGGCTATAAGTTGATTAATAAGCCATTTAACTATAGTTATATCAACCATAAGTGGTAGTTACCCTAGTTATAAGCCAAATTAGCGAACGTGCCCACCTTGTGGGTATGGGTCAAAATTATTAACCGAGGTAGCCAATTTTGACCCATACTCACTTGTTGAGAAAAAAGGACGATCTTTGGTTAGCTAACATAGGTGAATACATGTGTTGATTTATGCAGTGGTTGGCGAAGATTCACTGTACTGGTTGAGAATCTGGGGTTAACTTAAGTTATTCTTTCTGAGCGCATTGGGAATACAAGTTTCAGCAGAGTTGAGTCAATACATTGCGATCTGTGATCTCAAAAGCTATGGTTGATACAACGGCTCCTACTACTCACATGGATTTGTATCTCACATGGTTGTCTCTTTGGAGATGCTGATTGTGGTATGTTGGTCCCCTATGGCTTTTTTTGCCCTTTCATCAATGCAAACAAGCGGTGTACGAATATGGGTTTGTCCATACATAGTGCGCCCCTAACGCCTATGGCTGGTTAGTTTCGCTATGAATAACATGATTATTAAAGGATGGTCAGCAGGTACCACCATGTATTGATAACCCCATGTGACTATACAGCTTACCATGCTGTTGATAACCCAGCTGGATACCTATAGCTGGTTAGTATTGCCATGGCTATGGACAAACCCAAAATGTCATAATATGTGCAGTCAACTGCCAAGACACGCGGATCGATACGGCTGCTTCTCAAAATAGGGAACCCTCCAAATCAATCCAAATCATCCACTATGAGTCATTCACAGGCAATAAACCAATATAAACGAACCATAAACCAATGTAGACGAACCATTTCTGATCATTTTTTGGGGCCCTCTATTTTCTAGAAAGTAGCATATCCAATCCTCAGCGATGGTATGTTAGACTTCGCCAAAGTGGAGCCAGGGCCCCTTCACCGCAGCCCCTTACTACCAATCGTCCTGTAACCGGAAGGGGAACATGTTCCTTGATAGGTGGTCATTGAGTGCTGTTGTTGTTGTTGTTGTTGTTGTTGCTCTTCCTATGGACTGTTGCTCTCTCATGATTGTTTTTGCTGCTCTTGCTGTTCCTTTTGTTCCTGTTGTTGCTGTTGCTTTTCTTCTTCTCCTGGTTGATACTTTTTCACCCCACCTTCTGCAGTACGCGCTACTGCTAACCTTTTTCGCTCACCATCAAGGTGGCTTCGAGCCCTCTGACTGATATCAGCCAACCAAGCATTCCTACAAGGTGGGCCGCCTTAGTTAGCTACGTTGGCTTATAACTAGGGTAACTACCAGGTATATCCAGGTATGGTAGATAGATATAAGTATAGTTAAATGGCTTATTAATCAACTTAGAACCAAGGGGTGCCCACCAACCACTCGCTGGGCCTGTTGTTGCCCATGCCTTTCACCAACAGCTCCCCCACTCCGCCCTCGCCCCCCCCGACTCGGCTCCCCCGGCCACCCCGGGCCCCCCCGTGCGCCTGTTGTTGCCCATGCCTTTCACCAACAGCTCCCCCACTCCGCCCTCGCCCCCCCCGACTCGGCTCGCCTGTCCACTGCGCGCCACACGGTGCCGAAGGACCCTTCTCCGAGCTTCACCTTTTGCAGAAAGTAACGCCTCGATCCGGTCACCAGCACCAGTGAACCGTAGCCATGGGGGCCACCACGCAAGGGACAGCCCCGTTTGGTCCAAAAAATGGGATGGTCAACTTAGGTCAGGCAAAGGGCGTAGTGATAATGACTGGTGAGTGGTTTCTTGATGGTTGATGAATAGGTTGGTGGTTGATCAATGGCTGTTGCTGAATTGTGAACAATTGTGTTGCCATGGCGGTGGGTGAGCAATGCCAAAACTATGTTCAACTGTACCCCAGAACCTCCCATGAATGTCCAAACATCAAACTAGGTTTTTGCTGGGGTGTTCACATATCCCTTTTGTGGGATTGTGGTTACTTACCCAAAGGCAGGGAGTTGGTCTGTTTCCTCTAGTCTTGTCGGGTGATCATTCGATAGAGCATTAACCAGCTCATTAACTGTTGCTTAATGGCCATTGGTGACGGTTGGCTATGACCCATAGCCATGTTGATCAAAGTGAACCCTGGATTAGTAAACCACAGTACCAGTTGAAATGGGAAACAAGTTGGCAAACTTGGGGGATACACCCTACAGGGTGGGCCCCCTTTGTCAGCTAACTTGGCTTATAAGTTACCCACTTGGTTTATAACTAGGGTAACTACCAGTTGTGAAAGATATAACTACAGTTAAGTGGCTTTTTAATCAAGTTTTTACTAGGGGGGCCACCTTGTATTGATCAACCAGGGCTGGCTCGCTTCATCCGGTCTTGCCGGCAGTACCACCACCGACAACAACAAGAACAACAACAACCAGTTGGTGGTTAATGGTTCATACTAAGGCTTTATAATGACAAAAAAATGTGATTAATAGTGGTTAGCAACAACAACAACAACAACAACAACAACAACAACAAGCAAGTTATTGTTGACATTGGCGGTGGTGGTTTGTTTGTTTGTAGCGGGTAGCAGCCCACCACAGCCATCAACAAGCATCACTGTCAACCGCCATGAAGAAGTATATCTTAATTATCATCAGCAGCAATCAGCAAAAAGAACAATTCACAACAGGCAAGTTATGCATAGTCATGCTTTTCAATCACAGTTAAGAACCAAATATGTAACCACAAAGCAAATCAATCAACAATCGTCATCAACAATGATTATAATCCATGAGCAACTGGTTGGTGGTTTCAACCCCTATGGACAATACGAGTCAACCACCCATCTGTTAACACTAGTGAACACGACACATACTTTAAACCACCAACCAGCAGTTGTTTCACCATTATTGTTGCTTATGATCCCCTATTATCAAAACCACTATGATCCCCTATGGCCTATAGCCATTTACCAACCCCTACAAAACCACCAGCATGAAAATCACCACTGTTCCTTGTTGCAATGGCTCTCCGGCTGCGGCATCGAGGCATCATATCGACAATATCTGAGTGGTCCTGTTGATCCTGGTTGGTGGTAGTAAGCCATCCCGAAGACATTATGATTATCTGATTGGTAGTTCATATCTGGTTGGTGGTGCAATACTGGGGAACCTAAATATGATTCCAAGACCAACCAGAAACTAAGAACCAATAACAACCAACCAGAAATTGACAAGCAACCAAACAATAACAACCTTTTCATAACCCAAACTAAGTTATCAACCAGAAATATCTGCTTCAAGCATACTACGTGTCCAACCAGAAATCAACAACCAACAAATAAGCCCCAAGAAGCTAGCACCAACGTCCGCACAAGCCCAGCTGTCCCACGTCCAAGAAACTCAGAGGCGGCCCCATCGGGCCCAGAAACGCCTTGACCCATGGCCTGACTGTCAGGATGACTTGGATCAATCATGACTCGAATCCCCCTAGGATTGTTGCTTATTAACCCCCTAGGGTCTACTATAATCCCCTATAAATCTGATATATTTCCAGTTTTACTATCATCCACTATAAATCTGATATATTTCCATGTATTTCCCTATAAATCACTAAGGTGGCTTAACTCGATCCCTTGCTAAAAGTCTAACGGCTTTAGTGGCTAAAAATGGTAAATCAATCATATCCCAAAAAGTCTAAAAAGCTAGGGTAGTAGCTGTAATATGCTGTAATCCACCCAGCATTCTGATTACTAGCCCAACATTATGATCTTATGGGGCTTGTTACTATGGTTGGCAATGGCTAGTAATGATAGGAATATCGATGGGCTTGATGAAAGGGTCGGTACTTGGTTGTGCAGCTGGGCTTATAAATTGTAACCATGGTTATAAGCCCTGCAAGGTAGCTAACCCCTAGAAACTATGGGAATTCTGACCACTTACTGAGTGTGGGTGCACATCCAAGTAGGTGATGCAAGGTGCCCCCCCGAACATTATAACTTGGTTCAGGTTCCCCATTTGACCAGCTATATCGACCATTTGTCCAGTACTTACCCTAGTAACCAAAGAATCGCTATCAGCTGGGGCCCAGCTGGTAGGGGTATGGTAAAGGGTTCCTGTTCAAAGGGTATATAGCGAAGAATGGGTCAAACCTCGACAAACGGCAACACCTCCATGATCAATCAAAGGGTTGGTACCAGGTCGATAGGCAATAGGCCACAGGCGTATAGTCGGGGGAACAATAAGCATGCTTGCATTCTTTGAGAATAATGATCACTCATTGGTTGGTTGAGCTTGATTTTCCACTTTAATCACCAAATGTGATTTGCAAAAAAAGTCATGTTTCCCATTTTCATTATCAATCCTTGGTTGTTTGAGCATTTTCCACTTCAATCACAAAACAACAACACCAACAACACCAACAACAACAACAACAACAACAACAACAACAACAACAACAACAACAACAACAACAACAACAACAACAACAACAACAACAACAACAACAACAACAAC
>VSDK01015179.1:27395-44895 GCA_009767595.1 Symbiodinium kawagutii
AACACCAACAACAACAACAACAACAACAACAACAACAACAACAACAACAACAACAACATCGGTGGAGTGGAAAGTCAGAGCAAACCTTGGTTGGTTGTTTGGTTGGCTGCTCTACTGTGCAAACACTTGGTGGCTTTTAGATCCCTTGCTAAAAGTCTAACGGCTTTAGTGGCTAAAAATGGTAAATCAATCATATCCCAAAAAGTCTACAAAGCCAAGGTAGTAGCTGTAATATGCTGTAATCTACCCAGGATTCTGATTACTAGCCCAACATTATGATCTTATGGGGCTTGTTACTATGGTTTGTAATGGCTACATTAGTTGGTGGGTTGGTTGGTTGCTCTGCTGTGCAAACAATATCACACGTTCACTGCTGAAAACTGAGGGTTTCTCAAAATGGGGGACTCCCAAATCATCCACTATTTATCATTTGTAGAAATAAAACCAAGTATTCTTTGGGTTCCCTCTATTGAGAAACACCCAACTGGTGATGGGAGACATTAGCTTGGTCCGTGCTGCGAGCCGAATCACCGCATCGGTCGTGGCCCTCACGCTGAAGCGTGAAAAATCCCATGGCCCAAGTGGATACCTTGAAATGCCGTTCGCTTATAGGGAGACTCTACCAAGTGCTGTAAAGAAAGATAGATAGATAGATAGATAGATAGATAGATAGATAGACAAATAGACAAATAGACAAATAGACAAATAGATAGAAAGATGGAAAGAAAGAAGAATCCAGACCAAGATGTACATCTGATTGTGGGTTCATTTTAGCTTTTTTTATCCATCCAAACCACAGCCATGAGTCGCACGTCACATCCCAACAGCAAGGACTGCGCACGTCCAAGTCGCTGCGTCAGCGCACCGGACTCATTCCACAGCCACGATGCCGCGGCCGCGCCATGGCGAGTCGCGACGCGTGACGCGGAGGGAAACTGGAGCGGGTGATAGCTGGCGATAGCTGGTGGGGGTCGAAGTGACACTTGGAGCATGATCTGGCTTTGACTTGGAAGTGATGACTGGGAATGTGACTTGGAAATGTGAACAGAAACATTGAGAACCAAACATGATCAGGTATTTGGAAGTGATGACTGGGAGTGTGATCACGTGCATTGCGCGTCGCCACGCCACATCCATCCATAGAAATTCCTCAACGGCATGGGTTCCCCGGGGCGAATGATCATTGGGAGATGTTTGGCATGTTGGTCACGCGGGTCCTCGCTCAAAGGGTGTGGTGGGTGTAAGTCCGCCCCCCTGGGAGATATTGCAATGAGCCATTTCCATCACTTTTGGGCATGCAAAAAGTCGGTTTGAGGTGTACCCGCGACACTCTACAATAGTGTTACGATATTGAAATAGCCAGGTCGATAAGTTTCCGGGTCGCATCTTGTCGGGGTCCCAAAAGAAAAGCATGGGGCAGCAAGTTTCGCCGCCGTGCAGTCGGAGTTGATCTCAGCCAAAATGGTGGTCGGTGGAACTTGGGAAACTGCAGCGCGAAACTTGGTCCCATGGGCCAGGAGAACAATAAAGGAGAGCCATCCATGAAATATCGTGTACTCTCCCACAACTTGTAGTTTCATGTGGTTCCCTATGATTAATCATGGTTCTCAACTTGGATGGTTGGTGGGTACTTGTGCCACCCTTCATGGACAAAGCTGCATGTGTTTTTTGTTGCTCTTCAGCATCCCAAAGTTGCACACATGGAGTCCGGACCTCAAATGGATATGGCTGTGGGTAGTAAGTAGATGTAAATAGCAACGTGTAATAGCCAAACCAGGGGGCCAGTTTTTGGACCTATAACCACATCATCAATAACGATATGAAGTGTTCCACCAAGATCCACCAACCAAGGGTGCTTTGTATGGAAGCGTGGGGCATTTCAGAAACCAAATCGCGATCCCAACAAAAATCAGACGCAGAACGAAACCAGGCTGGGTATCGAAAACCGAAGGGTTCCCTTACCTTATTGTCTTGTTGGTATTGCACACCTTTGGAGGAACGGAATTTGGCAGGCTGCAATATATAGGAAATTAGCTTGGGATGCAACCAGATTACCTCGCACCTTTCCTAAGAAACTGGTCGTCAAAGAGGTGTTCAAGCAACCAAAAAAACTGCGGCCAACACCAGCCGCCACAACAAACCCAACCAAGATACAATATGAGTCAATATGAGCATTGTTTCTTCTCCACAGGAAAACTAAGTTGTGGCTGTAGTGGTTGTGGTTGCTATGGTCGTTATTGATGTTGTGTTTTGTGAGTTTGGTTGCCGTTGTTGCTGTTGTTGTTGATATTGCTGTTGCTGTTGCTGTTGCTGTTGCTGTTGCTGTTGTTGTTGCTGTTGCTGTTGCTGTTGCTGTTGCTGTTGCTGTTGCTGTTGCTGTTGCTGCTGTTGCTGCTGTTGTTGTTGTTGTTGTTGTTGTTGTTGTCG
Organism: Symbiodinium kawagutii; assembly: GCA_009767595.1. Taxonomy (NCBI): domain Eukaryota; class Dinophyceae; order Suessiales; family Symbiodiniaceae; genus Symbiodinium; species Symbiodinium kawagutii. The sequence continues at coordinate 29,823 of VSDK01015179.1, forward strand.
TCGTTGTTGATGTTTTCGTTTCTGATTCAACTATTTCACTGGTCATGCAACAGCCGCTAATTTGGAATCTCAAAACCCTTGGGGTCAGTAGCTTCCCGTGATCCCAGGATTCGCATCGCTGCAGTGCACTCATGCCCTTAAACCAATGGATTTGCGCATAGCTACTGCAAATGGTAGCGGCTTGACGTCTTAACCATGGGCATGTAGGCAAGCACCTCTCTTCAAACATGATCATACAAGTCTTTGATGAAGAACCTGCAAAATACATCCAAATAGCATCGGTTTGGATATTATCTTGCCCGCTGAGGTGTGGCTGCACCCTTTATTTACGGGGCTCATACCTCTACCACAAGTAGCCACATCAGCAATTTCCATCATCCAGGCTATTATGAACATACGATGATGCCATGATCCATTAACCTGACCAGTGAACCTATGAACAGCTCAACCATGATGAACGGCGCTCCCTGCAACAGGATCCTACGAAAGGCGGCCAGGGTTCAGATCACTTTCCGCGTCTGGTGGTCAGTTTCCAGTAGCTGATGGAACCAATGGTGGTTCATGACACCGGGTCATTCATCGTTAAGCGGTGCTCGGGTTTAGACTGGTGACTGATGGCCATGTTTTCCCCAAAAAATCGTCACTGCAGAGTGGTACTCCCGGGCTATAAATTGGTTTGCACCCGGGGACCCCCCAAATCATCCTTATATAAACCATTTTTTGCACTAAAGGAACATTTTTTCGGGGTACACCATTTTGAGAAACAAACACTAAACCATCATTCAAGCCTCTTTTTTTGAAACCATCAATTAACAACCATCATTTCAGCAATATTCACCATATCAATTACTGGCCAGTCGCATAAGAGACGAATGCCTTGACCCTCAATTACCCCACTTTTCTGGGATAAATACCTACGATTTTAGGACTTTCACCCATTTTTTAAAGGGTAATTGAGGGTCAAGGTAGTAGCTAGTAACGGTTAACACTCGTTGCTAATAAGGGAATATTAACTAATGATAGGGGATCGGGATATATACCAACTAAAATGGTTGGTGAATATCAAAAAATGACTGTTTCCAGTAAGCTAACCATGATATAGCCAACCATTTTTTGATATTATAGGCTTAATCAACTAAATCTAACTGGTTGGCTATAATCAACTAAAATGGTATGATCAGCCAACTGTTTCCAGTAAGCTAAGCCTTGTTGACGGCCTCGGCCCCCTTGAGGTCATTCCTTCTGGGTGCCCAGCGGTGAGCGCCGCAATGGGTGCCTGGTCAAGCGGTGCAGCCGAAGCAATGGACCAAGGGTTGATGGTGAAATGATGGTGAAATCATGGATCACCAATGGTTGAATTGAAGGTAAATTGATGGGTAATTGCTCGTTAACGATGGTCATGATCATGGTGATTGGATAATGTAGGTGATTTTTGCCAAGGTGTCACCCGGATTTAATGACATAATGAACCGTCGAATTGCCATCAATTTGGCAATGAACCAATGGTTTACGAAGGTTAAGCCACTAAATTACCATCAATTCATGGTAAAACAATCATTTGAGGTCTAACCGTTGGTTAAACAGTACATGAGCCATAATTATTCACTATTGGTAATGGTCCAGCGATTGTTGGTAATCTTTCATTGATGGTAACTTGATGGTTGTTAATGATGATAGTGACGGTGATTTCATGGTTATGTGATGGTTAATGATGATGTTCGGGGGAGTTTGATGGCTCATTGATGCTTGATGACAGTTGCTTGATGGTCTAATATGGTTTAATAGCGGTTCAATGATGGGGACATGATGGTTGAATGATGGCTATTTCATGGTTCGTGGATGGTTCAACCAATGGTTCATACATGGTGGAGCAATGGTCTTACCGATTGGCACGACATTGCAAAAATCAATAGCTCACTCTTGGCTCCATGTTAAACCATTGGTTGACAATTTGCCCATAGTGCCACCAACAGTGAATCATGGTGAACTAAGTGGCTGAGGACGCTTGAAAATCGCTACGGTGAAAAAGCGGTTAAATTAAAGTGTCATTGGCACAATACCATTGACTAAACCAATGGTGCATGCTGGTGAGGATCATTCGCTCATGGATGACCGAATGGTTAGACATATACAGATACATCAACCACAGCGAACCCATAAGGGGGCATATTAATGCGTTTTGTAATACCATTCTTATCCATTAACCCACAAGTGCGACTCTGGTTGTTTGGTTACCATCGGAAATCAGTAGCGATATGTAGCTATGATTGCAAGCCCCTGGTTACAATCAGCATTATTACCAAAAGTTTTTCTGATAATACAATCATTTTTTGGTGGGTTTTTGCTTACCCGATTCGCCAATAGTTAATAAGTCAATGGTTTATGACCAGCCATTACCAGTCATTTGCCAATGTCTTTCCATATCTTGCGAGTTGTTCCAGCTATCAATTAAACGGTTTTGTTGTTAATTGATGGTTTATCATTTATGTTTCCATATCTTTCTATAAGCAATGGCTATTGTTTTAGTGGTGGCATAAGCGTCTTTCTCTGTGAGGAATAGCAACTATTTCTATGGTTTTGTTGTTAATCAATGGTTTCGGCCATGGCCATTTACAGTTATGGAATAATGACGGCTGCAGAAATTGTGTCGGCCACCCAGTGGTAGCTGCAGTCCAACCTCTCATCACTCCCTCCGAAGCACAAGGCCACGGCCACCGTGCCAAATAACAAGCTGATTTTCCCCCTTTTCAACCCCTATAAACCCGATCTTAAGATCCCTCTTATCACCATTATAGATCATTATAGGGCTATATCCATAGTGATCATAGTGATCACCCTATTTGATAATCGGTTCATCACCTATATTATACAATATATAACTGTAGTTACCCTAGTTATAACCCAAGTTACCTATATCATACCCACTCGCCTTCGTTGCTCCCGTTTCACGAGCCAGAACCCTCGCCCGCAACCTCCGCCCGAACGGCTAGCAGCAGGGCAGGGCAGCCCTCGCCGTTGAGGGCCTGGCGGTTTGCGCAGTGAGGGACCCAGCGCAGGAGGTGAACGATGGGGGAAGTTGAGTAAAATGATGATATAATAGTGACCTTTTTGTAGGATTAACAGTGGATTTTTTGGGATCAATAGGGGTTGAAATCAATAGTGGATGAATGAAATTGTCATGGATTGATATAGGATTAACAGTCGGTTGATATAGGATTAATAGTGGATTATGCTGTAGCCACTAGATGGTGAGGAATGGTGGTGACTTAATATAGGATGAAAAGTGGATTAGTAGTCATCTTTAATCAAATATCAAATTAGGGTCCTTAATTTCAATATAGATTAATGTCCAATATATGTAGGATTAATGATGGGTAAATGAAATTGTAGTGGATCCATGAGGAATTCAGTGAGCAGCTATATCTAAAAACAGTGAGTAGCTATATTCAAAACAGTAGTTTCACTCAACGACAATGATCATATCGGATTTGTAGTGGATTCATGAGGAATCAAATCGGATTGGAAATAGACAAATAACAAAAAAACTAGTGGATTAGTAGTTGATCAAACATTAATTAATGATAGTATAGTGGACCGAACTAACGAACAATGTGAATTAGCATCGGGCGGTATATTTTTGAGGAATACGGTGAGTAGCAAATAAGCGGCGGATACCATCAACACGAAAACATACAGTAGTGGATCAGCATAACGAGAACCATACTGCAAAACATGAGCAATAATCATAATCAATCTAATGTATGGATAAGCAAGAGGAATATCATGAATGTATTGTAAACAAACATGTAGTCAATGATCTCGATTTATTTTCACCTGTTTCCACTATGGGCAAAGAGAAACCGCGTGATTGATACAATTTCCCTGCTGGAACGCAAGCGGGTTTACCCGGAGGAACACACCACAAAATAAACAAAGTGAATGGAGCCAGCATCATTGGGACAAATGTGTGGTTTCTTTTAATTTGATGTCGTTCTTTAAGCCAATCTTCGATAATGAATATCATTAAACCACTGTCTAATGATACCCAGTAGGTTATTGTGGCTAAGGAGTACTCTTTGCCATGAATGGTGATCCAGGTGAACCCATCACAGGTATTGGATGGTAGCGATTAGTAGCTAGTGAATCACAACCGGAACGATACCGATGATACGCTTAGCTTAATCATGCAATTATCACTAGGGTTGATATAAGATATTCTTATATAGTGAACTTAGGCAACAAAATGGATCACAAAAAGAAGTAGTCATGCACTAGCCATTAGCTGGTCAATGCATAAGCAGAAACATATCTCGATGCATTTGTGTAAGTATGCTGAATGTCTGCCTCCGGCCCCATCCTCGCAGGTCCCTCAAGCGAAGGGGCACGTACGGTCAATCCATAGCTACTATCAATGATTAACTCATCACATGTTGTTGATTATGGGAATCATGTAGCTACTTCCTCATAAATAGTTAGTCACTATAGCTACTGTTCACAATTGACTATGGAAATATAGGTGGTTAGTTAACATGATGACTCTCGGGCCACCGCTTATCGGTTGAGCCGCCCGACTGAAAGGTCGGCGCCCTGTTGAAGCAACTTGCTCCTTAGGCCATGGGCCATGGGCCACTAACCAGGGCTTCCCCACAGCCGAACTGTGCTCCCCAACGTTCGATTCGTCGGCTAATAGCCGCCATTTGATTACAAAGACTGTGCATCTATACTTGAAGGGAAATGTGCCTAATCATGAGATGAAACCATTTGCCTGGCATGGGGCCCAAGCTGTGAACTAACCAAGCGCTTGGGCGTGACAAAAAAGGAACGCTGGCGCTGAATTACTAGTTCTTCAATAGCATGGTACTTACTATTTCAAAACTACAGCATAGTATTGGTCCAAGTGTAGGTAAATACCATGGGATATAGCATCTGGGATATTACTGTTGACTTTGTTCTCTTACCCTTAACGCCAACATTCTGCTAATACAATACAAGACTGAAGGATATCAAATTAGAATCAATTGCGCTATTGCAAAATTAATGGCTTCAACATTGAGGGGTGCCGCACCTTCAAAACACTTTCGAGCTACGGCTTGAAAGTGGGCAACCGAGCAAAGTGCTCTTGTTGTTTAAAATCCTTCTGGACAACCTCGCATTCACATCTGCAATCACTCAAATACAATTTCGTTACTGCACATCATGATATGCCCAAAGACATCCAACCACCACTTATCATTCATGAACCACTTCTCGCAAACCATATTCCAGCTTTCCAACCACCGGTAACCATCACTTAATCATCATGAACCATTCATGAACCATTGCTTGTGGTTCCATTGCCACTGATGTGCTTCATCTGCCACTAACATACCTCATCGATTCAGTAGTGGCAGTTCTCAACCATCACCAAACTTCATTAATGATAACTTCAGATCTATTAAACCCTGACTGAATCATAGATACTATTGGGTATCCCCCAAAAACCTTGGTTTCCCATTAAAAATGGCAACTCCCCCCCCATCTCTTGGCCCTTAGCCATCAAATTCACCACCCAATCACCATAGAATTCACCATCTTTTCCAGATGATCCACCATCTGTGCTCCAGTGGCTCCCATGGTGATGGCATCCTGACCCCCGGCCGCGCCGCCCGGGTGCCCCGGTGGGTGCCCCGACAACTTGGAGCTGTCGCAGTGAGAGCCCTTGGCCAATTCCAGGAAGAGCCCAGCGGTCGCCATGACCACCTGATGGGTCTGTGAGGGGGCAAAGGCGGCACCAGTTCCTTGGAGAAAGCTATGGATCTGTGGGGGCAATTTTCTGGTTCCCCTCATGGTATGTTTGATGGGTTTTATGGTGAATGATGGTTTGATTGTGCTTGTATCTGCGGTTAATGGATTGTTCCATTTACTTGATGCACAGTTGATAGTTCGATTGATGGGGTAATTTACTATCACCGATTGGGAGCCAGAAAAAATATATATTTCAAAAGGGAAATGTATGTATACTATATCTCGCTATATCATAATATATTTATGTTTAAACTATCAACTAACGGTCCAATTCGATCGATGATTTAAAAAATGACGCTCTATCAAAAAAATATGGGTTGTTTATTGATAGTGAGCTAGACCTTGCAACTAGTTCAGGATGTAATCCAGTAGTAGCTCCTGGATCTGAGAATGTCCGATGAAACTTGATGATTTAGGGCTGGGACTTAAGAGCTATGCAAAGACCAGCTGTCCAAGGTAGTTGATACCAAATGCAATTTTGGTTGTTGATGTCTTTCGCGTGCATCGATCATATTGTAATCATGATTGATTGCAGCGACAAATAAACATCTTCCAAACCATGCTGAAATCTGATTGACTATGATTTTGATCATCATGACAAAGTGGCACCTTCCAGGGATTGCCAACTTAATTTATTCGCTGCGTGACTGCCAGGTTCATGGTAGATACAGATAGGTTGCTCAATGGCACCTCTACACATCTACAGTTGGGGGTACCACCCAGTAGTGGTTCATATTCTCATGCGTTCTGGGCGCCATATGCTGACCTGGCATGGGCCCCTGGTCAAATAGTTTGAACACACATGGTCCAAGTGGACGCACGTGAACAGGTTGCAGAACCGTAACCAAACATTACATAACTGCGTGGATGAGTCTGCCATAGTCTGCCGCTCCAACCATAAACTTCAGCAACTTCTGCAGCTCCGCTTCGTTTTTTCTCGGGTGAGCCGGCGTCGCTTGGCATCGGCAAGGCCCAAGTGAGACCATCGATGACACATGAAGAATCCAATGCTGGATGCTACGTTCATCAGTTGAAGGGACAAAAGCATGAAAACAATCCATGAGACTCAGATCTCACATATGCCTCGTACAGTTTAGTCATAAATCAACTGAGGATGGTGGGGTGGAATCAGGCGGCCCTGCTGCCCCCGGCTTCGCTGGAGGCCTCGTGTCACCCCATACCTACCCGCGATGGTTGCTCACTAAGTGCTTTCTCTGCACAAAATCTGACATTTCCAAGTTCCAGCTCTCAGACAACATGCTTAGAAGATGTGTTGGCGTCTTCTTGGTGCTTGCCACTGAGAGCACTGTGGATGGTGTTGAAATGTCAAAATTAATTGTGCTTGGCCTTTTTCACCGTTGACAATTGCCAGGCAAGCAGGGCAAAGAATGTCCAGCTACTGAAGCTGGGATAAGCTGGGACAAAACCGTTCAGGAAGCCATTCCCTTCAGGACGGCCAAACGGGAGAGTCATCCAGGATCTGAATCATCCGATTCAGTTATTCAACAGTTCCGTTATGACATCCAAAAGGTTATCTTCTGAGATCCCTGTCTCCATTGCCTATTGTTCATGGTCTTACCCTCGCCGGTGAGATGAGGGAATGGTTGGCGCAAATCCAAATAAATTGGCAGGTCGTTGGTCTCACTCTTTTGAAATTGTGGTTTCTCAAAATAGGGGCACCCCCAAATCATCAGGTTATCAACCGTTTACAGCAATAAGCAAGCCATTTTTGGGGCTCACAACTTTGAGAAACCACCAAAGGTCCACTCTCAAAATTTTTGCTGGTGGTTTCACTCAACATTTTCAAAAACAACCAGCCTTCTGAGAGAGTGGAAATTGCGACTCACTCCCTGTCCAAAGGCCTACGGCGTGGGCTCAGCTGTACACGCGCCAGGTCCATGGCAGACTGACGGCACGTGAGGAAAACGCCCATCAGCAGCTGGACGACGACCATTACCAGGGACATTCCGATGCCAAGCCACGCATACCTTGCACCAAAGGAGAATCCATGCAATAGAAAAATAAATATGTACATGCAATATATGAATCTAATGTTCCAATCCGTTGACGGTAGCTGAAGGACGTACTCAACATCTCAACTCTCCAAGCCCGGTCAACTATTAGAAAATTGCTTAAGTTGCACCCAAAGCTGCCATGCACCTCCGAAATAGACCTCGGACAATGTGACTTCTGAATTGTTAGAACAGGAACTCAAAGGTGGAACGTCCATCCAGATAAGACGCATTGAAGCTCTTGAATGAAAAAATCGGACCGCTTAAAATCAAATGTTGCTTTTCAATCAGCATTCAATCTCTGAAGTGGGACTTGCCGCTTAGAGGCTAAGTCCAGAATGCCAATGATGAGCTCTGGCGCATCTTCCACAACCCGGAGCCCCATGCTCAGAGGTTGCCGAAAAGCGTTCAGTTGCTCCACATTCTCTTCCGTCCTGGCGCAGCTGCTGGAAACTTGACCAGCTGCTGGGAACACTTTGAAACCCCCAAGTCTAGTGATGCCTTGTCCGAAAAACCATGGTATCGATTTCAATATGCATCAACTCATGCCAAATGATGCCAAGTGTCAAATGCAATGCCATGAGGGCGTTGAAGAAGGGAATCTCCAGGCCTGCTGCCTGGCTCACAATGGCCTCATGACACAGGGTCGCTGCTGTTTATGAATATCTGAAAATCTGGAGGTGAAAGCAAATGAGCTGCACAAACTCAATCTATTTGCAAATCACGGTCGCATGGACGCAACAATACAACTTATACTCTCAATCACCATCTCAAGGAGTTCAGCGAGGAAAACAACTTATATATACAAAAGCCACATGCTTAAATTCAAAACTTATGGCCTTCTCTCCCTCTGTCAGTAGGAAAGCGAGCCCTGCCGCCAGCGACCAAGCGCAAATGGGCAGCATGGAGCATAGCAAGGCCATGGCTAAGACGGAGCCAACGCCCCCCACAGCACCAATGGTGATGGCAGCCAACATCAATACAGAAAGAAAAATGAAGAAAGCTACGAAACATTTGTGCAAACGCTGAGATTCCAGTGGTTGTCGGAGCCTGAGGCCTCGGATGTAAAAGGTCGCCGTCCAGATGACCGTGGCGAAGAAGGAGAGCAGGGCTGCCACCCAGAGGAAGTTGCTAAGCGCTGAGCAGCCAACAGTTGCACAGAGTGGCTTTTCCATAGTGTAGAGGTCATATTTTCCACAGTTATTCAGCTGGCTGGTCACATCACAGGCGGGGTTCCGCACCTGCCACTGAAACGGACATGTTTTTGTCAACTCATGTGTTTCGCAATGAAATTTAAGGAAACCTACGGAAATTCGTATGCACACATGCCAAAAAGGAGTGGTTTGGAGACTGGCACGGAGGCATTGTGGATGCATCAGGCATTGAAGGTGGGTAAGTGTCGTGGAGAGTTTACAGCGAGGGCGATGAATTTGATGTCCTTATTTAACCCTTGATGCTACCTTCGAATAAAAAACATCTTCCACTCGCGCCTGTATCCGCCTGCCTCCAATGCTGCAATTTTCCATCAACCCACCCCGGAAGAAAATGAATTTGTGTTGCCGACGCGGATTCACATCCGCAGACACACACACATAGACACGACATTCCTCTTGGAAGAAAAGATACGCAACAATGCAAGGGATGCTCGATTCGAGACATCTGTAAATCTGATGTGAAAGTAAAACCACGCTGGTCATCGCTGGTCTACCATGTTTCCACCAGGGCACGCCACACAAGATCAGGACCAAAAAATCACAAAACTGCTTCCAAAAGCAAGTCTCTTGACACCTTCACACCCAATGGCGACGGCAAACCGCCGAATTCTTGTCAACATTGCCGATTGCCAGGGTTGCACCGCTCCATCATTTTGCACGTGTTTTCCTTCACATTCATCCCTGGAACATCCTACTAGCACATGCACCAAACAATGATCCAAACCTGAAACTTTTCATCATGCACCAAAACCTTCCTCAAACACGACCAGCGGCAACTCGAGCTGTGTCTGCCCCATACACTACAAAAATAACACCCAAACCTTGCCCATTCCTTGTCCAAAAAAAATCGCTTGCTAGAAGCAGCAGGAACGCAAGGGAAAACCTGCAACGACGAAATTCGTGTGAGATGTTCGAGCGAAACCTGAAGCTCGGGTTTAGCATATGAAGGCTTCTCTGGGGAATCGCAGCTTGCCACAGGTTAGAATGTAGCAGCGCTTGACACATCTGCGAATTCCAGCTAGTGGGATGTGCAAGAAGTGGACCTGAGTCAGAAAATTCAGTTGCCCAAAGCGTGAATCTGACTTCTACCAGCCAGGGATCGGGTCAAGGCATGTCATGGGTGGGCGGAATATGGCGGAATGCAGCGCCTCATGAAGCGACCTCTCCAATGTGTTCGCTGGACGAACGGACACGTTTCTTTACAACTGGAAAGTCAGAAGCCGATTCTGCTTTGGAGCCTTGCAGTCACAACTCGTTCAATACAGGTGTGCCATTGAGATAGATGTTTTCTGCAACACTGCAACACCCTCTGTGTGCATGTATGCATGTATGAATGTATGCGTGTATGCATGTGTGCATGTATGCATGCAGATAGACCCATCGGAATGTATGTATCCGTCCCAATCATTAGACCAAACATCATGACATATCATGACGAAAACTAGCGCTGCCGAACGCAGCCTGCGTGTGCAAGTCACAAGGTTTTATTACGCCAGCCCACCCACCCCACCCACTCCACGCCCCACGCCGCGCTAGCAAAAACCATTGTCCCGACCGAAACCAAAACAATTGGTCCAATCTAAACCTCCAGCAAACAGGTGAAAAAATAGCACATCGTAAAATTTACGGTATGACTCGCAACACACATCACAGCAGGACTCACAACACTGGTAAATGCCAGTAGCTGTTTTCTTTTTTATTCTCTTCCGCAAGGATCACTTCATATCACATCCAACTTCCAATGCGAAGTTGTAGTTTACCCGGTTCTCCGCGCGCCCAACCCTCCGATACCCGAAAATCAAGCACCCCACAAATCCTTTCCGGACCCGAACAAATCACTTCCAAAGCCTTTTCAACCTACCTCCAAAACCAACAAGATGGAAACAAAGGCTGATTGCCAAATCCTGGTGGTCAAAAATGGCTTGGCTTGGACGCTGTGGATGCGTTGTAAGATGTGGAATGCTGTGCATGTTTTCAATCTCGTGGTGATGTTGCGTGCAGGCGCGGTGCATGTTGTAGGCTGTGTGTGTGTGTGTGACTAATGTGTCTGGGGAACACGGGGTGATGGGAAAAATGGCAAGATTTGAATAAAGCTGCCACTTCATTTCGGGATCAAAAGTTAACCCGCGATGCAAAAAGACTGCTTTGGCCTGCACATCTGCTTCGCAGGTTGTATTCACCTCCAAATCTTCGTGGCAAAGCGGCAGATCAAAAATGTCGATCTCAGAAGGGCACCGAAAACTCTTCATGGGCATCAAAATGCCTGAGCCACACGGCACTGAAAAGCCGATCAAAGTGGCACGCTGGTAAGCCTCCATCGCATAGAGAAGCCTCGGCTATGCAGCAAGTTCTCATGCAATCCCATGTAAGCAACAAATCCCACCACTGTGAGGAAAGCATTTCAGCAAAGCCCGCTTTACCATACATATCAGTCCCTTGAGAATCATCCAGTGACCATCGCCAGCAACAAACCAACAAACGAACGAACGATGCAAATGAACAATCCAATCAGTCGTGTATCCATAGTTGTCTTCAAACAAACTAACAAACTACACATTATACCAGAAAATCAGTGCGATACAATATTTAGATAAGATGTGATACATTGAAAAAACCGATCATACTGCACAGACTCTGCATCGCACAGTAATTACGATGGAATCCCGGACAACACGGCACAGTACAGAGACACTCTCAAAACAAACACGAAAGATGCCGGACAGCACACCGCCACACAAGCAATCCAATACATGCAATGCATACTCCACGCTACAGTACAATACAGCATGGTACCATACAAAAGCAACGAACAACACAACGTAACACAACCCAATACAATATACAAGAGCAACTAGACAAACAATACAAAGTGTCAACAGAAGCTGGCCGCTGGTCAGCGTGTCCCCTTTGTTGAGTGCAGGCTGATATGGGTGGGGTGGGCACAAATGGATAATCCGTGAAAATCTAACAAAACAGTGCAAGGGAGCACAACACAAGACAATACAGGGCAAAAAGAATCAATATAGCACAAAGAATGCAAACAAACAATACAAATCAATACAAGAAAGCAATTGGCAATCCAAAGAAAGCCGTGCGAAAATATACAAAGAAAACGTGGTCAATGGTGCGAAGATAAAAGAAGAAAACGTGGCAATAACAAACAATACCATCCAGTACCAGGCATTGCAACCCGATATCCGCAGTACAACTGTTGCATTGCAAACTTTGCAAGACATACAATGGGGCACAATTCAATACTTTACACATAAGAAGCAATACAAACAATGCTATGCAATACGGTGATACGAGCACACCAAAGCACCGGCACAAGACAAACAATAATTAATACAATGATGCAATATGTGCAATACCATGCGGTACAACCTTCAAAACGCAGAAACCCAAACAAGATCTTTCCATCTTTCTGACCCAAGGGGCGTTGAGATCAAATTCCCTGACTCCAGAAACATGTTCACTGCCAACACATAAGGGGATCGCTTCATTTTGGCCGAAATCGAAGTGGCTCCCCCACCATCTCCCGCATCTGGACCTGGGGCATCCCGGTGCAAATCGGCTGCAGCTGTGACTTGTTCAGCATCTTCGTCCATGGGTTGGCCCAGCGTTTGTCCTTCTGTGCTTTGTCCAACCTGGCTTTGGCGCCCGGCGTTGGTGAAGAGCCGTGCCATGAAGATCGGCACTGACAGGACCAGCAAAAACGTGCCCAACGTCGCCAAGGACAACACGCCCACATCGACGAAGGCAAATTCCACGGCTTCCAACTCGCCTTCAGGCTCCGTGCGGGTTGTGGTTGTCCGGGTCATGGTCGTGGTCCTTGTAGTGCTCGTAGTGGTCTTTGTGATAGTGGCAGTGGTGTGGGTCCAAGTGCTGGTTGTCTGGGTCCACGTGGTGCGAGTGGTGGTACTAGTTGTCGTGACCCACCAATAAATATAACTGGTGCTGCTACCGCCAAAAAACAGGTATTGTACTTCATCCGTTGTGAAGGCAAGCACACTGCGAGCTCCATTGGTTGGAATGTCCTGCAGCTCTGCAAACGAGGTTCCCTCCCACTTGTAGACTTTGGAATGGTCATTGTGATTGGCAATGGCCAAGTGGGGCACTCCATCCATAGCAAATGCCTCCCAGAATGAAGCGTGGAATGTTGCGATGCTTTGGAACTCTGTGAAGTGACTTCCATCCCACCTGTAGATTTTGGAGTCAAGGTTGAAAGAACTGCCGTCGTACAAATTGGCGACGACCAAGTAGTGCGATCCATCAATGGTGAAGGCCTTCCAACTATGTGCTCCTACTGTTGGAATTCTTTGCCGTTCGACAAAGGAATTTCCGTCCCATATGTAAATAATTGAGTCGATGTAGTTTGAACTTCCGTTATAGTGGTTGGCCATAGCCAAGTGGGGCACTCCATCAATGGTGAATGCCTCGCAGCCCACAGCGCCCGAGGTTGCAATGCTTTGGAAGTCTGTGAACTGACTTCCATCCCACCTGTAGATTTTGGAGTCAATGTTGTAGGAAATACCGTCAAAATACATGGCGATGACCAAGTAGTGCGATCCATCAATAGTGAAAAAAAGGCACTTCCGAGCCCACGTTGTTGGAATGCTCTGCAATTCAACGAATGTATTTCCGTCCCATCGGTAAATTGTGGAGTTGGCATGTTCGTTGCCTAGTGCCAAGTATTGCACTTCTTCTATCGTAAATGGCTCCAAACTCCAAGCTGCAACACTTGGGATGGCCTGCACCTCGACAAGGAGGCCTGGGTTGGGATCAAATGTGTAAATGTATGAGTCTGAATTGTAGTTGGCCACGGTCAAGTACTGCACTGCCCCAATGGAGAGAGCGGACAAACTTGTTGCTGTACTAACTGGAATGCTCTTCCGCAGCTCAAAGGTGTGGCTTTCGCAACAAAGGCATAGGGCTCCCACGATGGAAAAAAACAGCCACTTCGACATGGCAGAACTGCCTCTCTTATCTGCTCTGGCCCAGCATGACCAGCGCTGGAGCAAATTTGCCACTCTTGAGTGATTGTGCCACCTCCTTTGTACATGAAGTACTGTGCTTCACCAAGATAAACATAAACATGTCATAATCCATGGTCCAGTAGTTGCTGCTTGTCAGGAAGTCAATGATCGATCTATCTTACTTGATTCTACAGATGTCAACATGACAATGTTAGGCATAGGCCGCGACGCTGAGCTAGGGAAAAGTACTGCCTGTTGAACAAATTAATACATAAATACGTTACTTACATTACTTATCTATGTGCAAACCGCATTGAAACACACATGAGAACTCATGATGATTCATGATTGATGCTGACTGCTACCATTGTGAACTATCAACCTTAGCCACTTTCACAGCAAGTCTTGCATGGTGATCGGCCAGGTCGGCACATGTCCAAATACAACACCGTTCTTTGACCCCTTACTAACCACAACAGGCAATTGTTGATAAACAGCTACTCATGACCAGCACCAGCAAATACACATAGCATCACGCACATGTAGTCCAAAAGAAGTCATTGAATCGTATCAGTACCAACCACTGTTCACCATGATGACGCAAGGTGGGCCTCTAACCAGCTATGACTTGGTTTGAAGCTGACTTAACTTGGGTGAATTACCAGCCATAGGGGCCACATGGGGCCACAAATCCCAAGTTTATAATCCAACCCCGGGCTATCACTCAACTTGGAAGTGCTGGGGTCCAACCTTGTGGGAATTCACCCATCACAAGCCCCGAGCCACTGCGAGGCGGCACATTGGACCCTGCGCGTCGCAGGGACCCCCACATCTTCATCTGCGATGCGCCACACGTGTTGAGGATGGACCTGGGGATAGCAGCAACAGCGGCAAGCAGAAACGATTGTCTTGGAAGAGGAAACACAATGATATGACGATTAATGATGGTATGATAACACGATGATGATGATGATGATGATGATGATGGTGATGATGGTGATGATGATGATGATGGTGATGATGGTGATGATGATGACATGATGATGATGGCATGCTGATGATGGTGATGGTGATGATGATGATGATG
>VSDK01015179.1:47395-57702 GCA_009767595.1 Symbiodinium kawagutii
ATTGCATGACATTACATTACATTGCATGACGTGACATTACATTACATGACATGACATGACATGACATTACATACATACATACATACATACATACATACATACATACATACATACATACAAACATATTTTGATTTAAATACACATATATACATATTTATTTGTTTGTTTGTGTATCTATTTACTATTTAGATATATATATATATATACAAAAAGAAAAGATCAATCACCTTAAGCTATTTTGGCTCAGATGTGCATGTAAAATCCTTGAGCCAAAATGGCATATGAGTTAACATTCAACAGTTGAACATGTGCACCAAGCCTGCCCGAAGCACTACACATTTCATTTACACATATACTTGTGTGTGTGCATTTTCTGTTACAAACAAATACACCCCCATGTACTTGCAAACAATAGAAATACAAACTTTTCATGTATAAGCAAAGCCATTCTAGGCACCTTTTCGCGGTGATTGGCCACCAATGAGCTGATGAAGCTTGCTCTTTTGCCCCCGTTTTCAGCCAACAGTCACCCATGCGTGACTGGACCCCCATCATACTATCCAGGGTGTCAATGATTTTCAGTGCAATCCCACAAAAGTTCCAGGATTTCAGTGGTGTACACTGTCGTAACCCGCAAACGTTACTGAAACTAGGGTAGTTCACTGTCGGCTAACTGGCTATGGTAGAGATCATGATTGCTACTGGTGAATCGAATCACCAACTTAGAATCATCAAGCATGATTTAACAACAAGCAACGACTATAATTGATATAAGCCAGTGTATACACTATAGTTGCATATGTAACCATGTTAAAAAACCACAAGGTTGTTCTCCATTATGACTTCATCATGATTGCAAGTTGGTCAGTTTGCTTTAATAAATCGCCAGTGAACCAATATATAAACCATTCATTATCTTACCTTCAAATAAAAAAATGCATAATGAACCATTGAATTCACCATTAAATCAACCACTGTTTACCTTCGTAGCCATTACCTTAACCATGATTTCCACCATCACATGAGCCATTAACCATGATGAACCACTATAATTACTATTTTCTTAAAAATCAAAAAAAGCTTCACTAGCCAATATTGACCATTGAATTAACCACTGCTAGCCTTCATTAGCCATTACCTGAACCATCTTTAATCATTTTTTAACAACCAATTTACCACTTCTTAACCATCAATTACTATTATCTCAACCATGACAAGCACTTCATTAGCCATTACCTTACAAGGTGAGCCCCCTAAACGTTCGATAACTTGGGTTTGTAAATAGGGTAACTACCAAGTGTGGTAGATATAACGATAGTAAAATGACTTATTAATCAACTTATAACTAGGGGGGCCCACCTTGTAAGATTTTAAGATTTTTGGGATGGATGATATGTGAGGATGGTTATTGTAAAACGACTACGAGTTAGACTTCTACCAAGGAGAACACACCAGAAGGATAGATGAACCTAGCAATGGAACATCCACAATTTGTATAGATGCTCTCGCAGGGTTCCCAGCGGTGCCCACCGCTAAGTAGCCATTCACAATAATGGCTACCCAGGATTAATAAACCCTGGGTTGATTAATAGGGGGTATCCCCTAAAAGCCTTGGTTGTCCATTAAAATGGGAACCCCCCTAGTTAATCAACCAGGGGTTTATGAATCCTGCGTAGCCATTAACATCAATAACCATTCCACGGTCAACCAATGGCCCTTAACGAATCCGCTCGGCGCCTCCTTGGTCTCTTCCTTGCTGGCGCTCGTCTCTGCGCCGCTCGCCGAGACGACCGCCTACCGCGAAATTGCGGGGATCATGGTGAGATCAGGATGGTGATGGCTGCTACAAGGTGGGCCCCCCTGGCTGCAAGTTGATTAATGAGCTATTTAACTATAGCTATAACTACCATAACTGGTAATTACCCTAGTTAAAAGCCAAGTTAAGTAACTAAGGGGGCCCACCTTATAGTAGGGGATGTTGACCAGCAAGAAGGGTTAATAGCTGGTTAACATTGGTTAACAGGCTTCTGATGGTTGAGAATGGTTGACTCACGGGTATTCAATGCTCCATTAATGATTGTTTCATGTTTACATTGATGGTTGAATGATGGTTGATGATGGTTAGGAATGAGTTGATAGAGGGAATAGAATCGTTAATCGAATGGTTATCATAGTCAATTGTTTAAGAATGAGTTGATGGTTAATCAACAATCATAGGTAAACAACTACCACGGAATGGCTAATAGAATTTTGAACAGAATGGTTAATATTGAGTGAATAATGAGTCAATCATGAGTTAAACGAAAGGTCCATGGTGCTAGCTTGTGAATGTTCAGCCAATACAGCTAATAATAGTATTTCGTTCTACATAATGAGTGAATTATATAGTCATGAAAATCATATCTTAGCTGGTTGAATAGAATGGCTCATGGTTGATAACGAGTTAACAATGCTAGTGGAGCTCATCATAGTCATCAGAATGGTTAAGTGACCTCAAAGGGAAGGAGATAATAACCAATAAGGCTCGATGCTGGTAGATCCACTAGTCATTCGTTCATTGGTTCATTGAACAAAAAAACATACAAACGACCAGTCACCGTCATTCAATCACCACCCAACCAAAAAATCATACCAAAAACCGCTCAAAACCATCACTCAGAAACAATCAAACCATCAAAAACATTAAGCCATCCTGAAACAAAAACAGCACTTACCATCACTGAACAAAAACAAAAACGCAGCATCTACCATCATGAAAAAAACACAGCATTTGCCTTTGCAAAACCAAAAAAAGACAACAAACAACCTTACATGTTCCATCACGAAAGTATCAACATCTGAGTGTCGTTTTTTTTGGTGTCAATGTCCCGCGTAGCCACCGCGAAGCCTACGTTTGTAGTTTTTTAGCTTTGCGTAGCCTTTTCGTAGCCTTTTCGTAGGGGAACTATTACGCGTAGGCACCGCGTAGCCTACCTCTGCAGTAAAAGTGACCTCGCGTAGCCTCTCGCAGAGTTCCGCTTACCGCGTAGCCAGCACGTAGCCTACCCTTCAGCAAAAACAGCCTCGCGTAGCCTTCGCGAAGGCGATTTCAAAAAAAAACACCGCTCATCTATATAAACATCTTACATTTGCCACCATGAAGCCATGAAATAGACTTTTTTGACCACCACGATTTAAGAAAACATCTTCTTCTGTCATCATTTACCATCATTTTCATCAAGCCATGATATGCCATCACGAGGCTCGTCATCGCCGTTCGCCTCGGGCACCGCAACGACTGCGGCCTCCTCCATGGCGATGGCTGGCGCCACGGCTTCAGTGGGAGCACCTGGGGAGACGGATCACTATGAGCCCTCAGCGGAAAAAGGCAGGCTTTGAAGCTCCAAAATATATTGGCTAGGACCTATCAAAAATCAAGGTTTTGAGCCATTTTGATGGCACCAGGTTTAAAAATAGCAGTTGTTTTTCCTGCAAAATATGTTTGTTGATGTTTATTAGTAGTCAACTGCCAGGTTATGAACCTGTAAAATTGATGGTTGAAACCAGGTTGAAAAGGCAGATTAACTATAGGGTTTAATAGTAAGAAGGTAGGTTTTTCAACCTTATAATAAAAATTATGGGTACTAATGGTTATTGAGGATAAACAGAACCAATAAGGTAGATCATGATTTCGGGGCTCGCGGTAAATGATAAGATTGCTATAGCCTAAGGTAGAAGTATGATAAATGAAGAACCACCCAATAACAAAATATAAGGTATAAGCATGATAGATGATGAACTGAACAACATAGATAGTGATATAACATTAGCTGGTTATACCCTTTGATAAATTAACCTGGCAATGAAACAATCCTAATTTTCACACATGGGGAAATCACCCATCTATGGTGGATTATCTTTTGCCACATTTGTTTACCGGAGGGTATAACCGTTGATGGTTGGAAATGTAATGGCCAAGAACGGTACAGCTAATGGGATTCATGACAGGTTAATAAGGATACAACTCCGTGAATTGGACCATCCAAAAAACAGCAGGTCTTGAAGTGGACATACAGTAACTCCGTGGATCAGTCACCAGCCATGAACAATATAACATGTGTACAAAATACCGCCACCAACCAATATCATGGCTTTCCTTACTTTGTTGATCTATGGAAGAAAAAATCCGGAAACCTCATGGGAAATCTAGGGTAGCAAAGGGGACCACTTTCTTCAATACAAACAGCAAGTGGAGTCGAAACCACATGTGTCAAATATAGTTTTCAGCAACGAACCATTTGGATGCACCATATCTATGCGTAGGAGAACCTCCCCTGCTCCAACTATATATGTTTGCTGGGGAGCATCATATTTTCTTCGAAATCGGGGCACTTGAAAGTAGTCTGTCTTTTATAGTGCTGTCCTTTCGAATTCATTTGATCGATCAAACCCAAGGAAACCCTAGCGAATAGCGCACCCTGGTGGCCATTCCAAGGTGTCCATTAACCGTTGGAGATCTTTTAACTGAAGGGACCAGTGCATCTGGGACGGTCGGGGACGCATCAATGCCCGAACCGTTCGCCCAAACTTGGCACTCCAGCTCGATCCGGCAGCGTCGCCTGGCTAAAAACGACCAACTTTGTAGCTGGTGAGTGCTTGAGGTGGGGAAGTTGATGGTTTTTGCGCTGGTTACCCTGGGATTCCTGGGGTGGCTACCCAGGGATTCCGGTGCTAACC
This sequence comes from Symbiodinium kawagutii, assembly GCA_009767595.1. Taxonomy (NCBI): domain Eukaryota; class Dinophyceae; order Suessiales; family Symbiodiniaceae; genus Symbiodinium; species Symbiodinium kawagutii. Next base: position 52,112 of record VSDK01015179.1, read on the forward strand.
ATTGTTTTAAAGGTTTCTAACGTAGCAACCATTGTTTAAAAGGATCAGATCTAGCATTTTAGAGGATCAATTTCAGAGTCTTAATGGTGGTGGAGTCCCAGGTGTTAATAGGTTCATAGCATACCATGATACAAGCGAGCCATGGAATAGACAGCCTGATTAAGAACATGAATGAAATGCCTATTAACTTATTAACCATGATTTTCCTCTGTTATTACAAGGAAGTATTTTGAGGTGTTGCCAAAGAATTTCGTATCCACAGCATGTCTTCCGTAGCGTGTGGGGGGTACCCCTGTGGTGCTTGGCCGCCCATCAAAGCACCATCTCTGACATCCAAAGCAACAGAAGGCGGCCTGGAGATTCGTCTGTCTCACGGCCCTGGCAGGGAGGCGGGCTGAACTCCGAAGATGAGGGGGATCCCAAGTTTGATAACCTCTGATCTATATGCTTTTCATTACTATATGGTTATCATTACTTTAGTGCTACTATTGCTATAGGGTTAGAATGGACAAATCACCATATGATGGTTTCTCCAGTCATAGAGGGCCCCCCAAATCATCTAGTAACCATTTACACTAATAAATCATCCATTTTTGGGGCCCCCAAGGACCACATTTCATAGAGAAAACCTGGGAAACTAGGTGAAGTGGTAGGTTTTCAACTGCTTTTAAGACCTTCATTCTCAATTACCCCCAAAAAATGGTGAAGGTCTCCAAATAATAGGTACTAGTCCCAAAACTAAAGGGTGATTGAGAGTCAAGGTAGCAACAAAAAAAATCAATTTCTGGGGTTCCACCATGTGAGGGAAGACATGGGATAACCAAAGGCAATGAAGATGGTTGCTGTTGCTGTTAATGTGGCCTCTGTTCCTCTTGCTGATGCTCAACACAGCTGGCCGGAAAATCTATCCTTGATGGCTTTCCAGGTTTCTCTACAAAATACCGTGATTTGCATTGCTATGTTGGGTTACAGGAGTGTAACCATCAAAAACTCCAAGAGTCAGTCTAGTATGCCCATGTTGAGCCTGGTCAACCACCGTTGGTCAACTAACTCAGGTTCAACTACATCACCAGCATGCGTGAACCCATGACTATTGTTGTGCATCATTCCATTTGGGCCTCAGAATAGGGATACCCGGATACCCCCAGTTTTTATCTAGTTTGTTAGGTATTAGTAGTAACCAACTCCAACTATTATAGTTGGTATACCTCCCATAATTGCACATAAGTTGAACCATAAAAAAACACCATGAATGGATATGAATGGGCTAACACATGCTTAACAAAGCTGACATATATGATATATATCTCGATATATCCCCCATAATTGTTAGCTATCATCACCTATTATTGACCACCAAACAAAAAAAACTCATGGTTAGTAAAGCTAACATATATGATATATGGTTATCAACATCTCTCTCTCTCCCACAAAGCTAATCAGCTAATCTGCATGAGTTCAGCTGAGCTAAGGCGAGAACTGGACAGAAACTGCAGAATCAGCTATTATAGCTAGCTATCAACCAACTAAAATCAACTAACCATCTGCAGCGCTCCCAGGACCGGTTCCTCCCTACCACGTGCCGCGCCACACCTCAAGGCCGGTGGCGCTGCCTCCTTCGCCTCCCTCTGTGCCTGGCGCACGGAAGCAGGTTGAGGGGGCCAGTGGGTCATTGCCATGGCTCGAAGGGTTCTATGGTTCGATGGTTGCAATGGTTATAATTGGTTACAGTGATTTGAATGGTTTTAGTGGTTATAGTTAACTATAGTTATAATGGTTATAAAAACATTTACGGCTCATGTAGTATAATGAACCATTATAGTTAAATTACCAATTGAAATCATACGGTTCTTACCATTCATGGTTGTAGTATGATGATTTTGATGGTAATTTAATTATAATGGTTAAAAATGGTCATAACTAATGGCTAAGAATGGTTTATCCCCAATGGTTACTACAAGGGACCGGGCCCCTGAAACGTTAGCGATTTCTTGGCTTAGTTCACTAGGGCAACTACCAGTTATGGAAAATATAACTATACTTAAATGGCTTATAAATCAACTTATAACGTTTGGGGGGCCCACCGTGTATGGTTCGAAATGCGGCTGGTGATAAGCAAGGATTTCCAGCCGGCTGATGCTAGGTGATTTCCGCATCAGCTTTACCAAACTAACCAACTAACATAACCAACTAAGCAAATTGATCAAGGTGAGAGGCATCAGCTTTACCAACATTCGAACTGATCACCAGCTGATCAATTTGGTTAGTTGGTTATCTTATTTCTTACCTTGATCATATTCGTTATATACCCATGATTCAGCTATATCAATATCACATATTTTTATAGTCTTGATTTGCCAGCCAAAACAGCCATGGCCAGTATCATTTATAATCAGCAGCGTGATTTTCTACCAATGAGTAATCAATGGTCAGCTACAGTTGGTACTGGTCGGTGGGAGTCCTCATCATATCTCAAACCTGCGAATAAGACTGGCTAGGGTTTATCATACTTACAAGTCATTGGTTCTAGTTTATAATGTTGGATTAGTGGTGGTGGGTCAAAAGTGAACTGCCGGCTACCAGTTAAACATTACTTTGATAGCAGCAGCATGCTCCACAGGACAATAGAACTAAAAAGTGCATTCCTCGATGGGTCACAGCTTCAGTAAAGCCAACCAGCATCAATAAATGCTGCGCATCACATTGGAATTTCCTATCGATCTAGTATTGTTGCTTGTTTTCCCTTGCGACTAAGCTGTATCAGCGATCATTCACCATTACAATTAGTATGTTCCCTATTCTTGTTGGTTCTTACCGCCTATGATTCACCAATGGCTGTTGATTGCTCTATCCTTGTATATCCTTATCATTGCTGGTTATGAGCCATTATCATTAATTAACCATTTTGGTTGACTAATAAACCATTGAACTATAGCTATATCTGCCATCAGTGTTAGTTACCCTAGTTATAACCCAAGTTAGCTAACTAAGGGGGCGCGGTCCCTTGTGCCTTTTATATAGCTGGCATTCCGTAAACCATTTCTGGCTTCCTGCTAGGACCGAGGCGCAAGGTGAACCGCTGACCATTAATATCATCCAGGTGTGGATGCTTGGTGACCACCCATAGCTACACCAGGCTGCCCGGCCTGCTGATAGGGTGGCGGATGACAGCCCCTCGCAGGATTCGTGCTGTGCGGTGTGCAAGGCGGAAGTGTGGCACACATGATGGGAAAACAAGGCAAATGGTGGTTAATCGATGCTTTAATGAGTGGTTAATTGATGGGGGAGTAGTCGCAAATTGTTGGCTGCTTGATGGTGAAGAACGCTTAACTGATGCTTAGTCAGTGGTCACGAATGCTGAACCCCGAGTTCCCATCAAGCTGAGCATCGACCGGGGGGTGTAACTGCTCTTGGTCATCGAGGTCGTGCCAGCGGGCCAAGTTTGTGTAGCATGTTGCTTGGTGTTTGTTGTTACGATCGAAAACCTCAATATGGTGGTTTCTCCTAATAGGGGACCCGCAAAACGGTTGGTTTTTTGCCAGGGCTTCCCACGGTTTGCCCTACAGCAAGAGAAGACTGTATGTACAAGCCACAAGGCAGAACATTGGTGTATTGCCGCGTGTGTGTACCAAATGCTCCTTTAAGGAGTCAAGAAGGCCAGACAGTGTTTAATGGCCCGGTGCTTCCGTTCTTTCTTGGAAAGGGGAAACAATTGCACCCAAGACCCACAGCCGCAGTCTGCCAACACCCTACCAACATCAGCATCATTCGCAGCAAGCAGGTGCCAGTCATCTGTGTTGACGAAGGCCATCTGGAGGACAAAAGGTTCATACAGCATCCCAAGATATTTCAGACATTGAGGTAGCCCATGGAGAAGTCCATTCAACACAGACGTGTGTGGAAGGAAACATTGCCAAGACCACATGCCTTCAATTTCATCCAGCCATGCCACTGCCAAACGGCAATGAAGATCAGCAACCTGGGTTGCAGTGATGAAGATGGTGTGGATCCAGCGGACATGGGCGCGAAGCAAGGTCTCTGGGGAGGTCCACGGACTTGATGGCAAGAATTCAAAATTGCGACGGTCTGCAGGAAAGAACCACTCGACAAATGAGGTCTCGAGTGTCTTCCAAGAGTCCCGGTCTTGTGCTGTCATCAAATAGTCGCCATGTAGGTGATGGGAAGTCCAGAACTTGGCCATGAGTGCATGGATGGTATTCCAAGGGCCAGGGCGTGCCAATCCATGGACATGAGCAGCGGCAATGTGACCCAGCATGGTACGAGCTGGCTTGGCAGAGCACAAGTTCTGTCGGCACATATGCCCAGTGAAGGCCCAAAGGCGGGCCCGAAGTTGTTGACACCAGCTGCCCTTCGTAGCCATGTGGTGGAGCCATCGTTTGACAGCATGCCGTCGCAATTGCACAAGCTGGACAGCTTCACTATAGCAAATGTCGGGGATGAAGAGGCCCAGCGCGTTCACAAAGATCGTAGTTTGGGCAATGTGGATTCGTCGCAGGACAGTGCTGTAAGGGAAGATGACCGGAGCAAGCCAAAGAAATACGGAGCCCACGAATTGCCCCAGCATCATGTCAGTTTTCTGGGGGTGGGTCCAATGGCAGCGTCCGATGACCGATTTCAGCCCTCCCCATGCCGCAAAAATCTTCGTGACGATCTGCTGACACAAGGTCTCCATAGTAACTGTGTGCCCGAAAGGTCGGTTGAGGTACGTGGTACTATCACACCATTGGAAATCACGCAGTGCTGAATAAGTACATTCCGTCAGCGATGCCTGGCGGAGTTCCGCATTGACAAGGATACAGCTCTTGCTGAAGTTGACCTTCATGCCAATGGAATGCAAAGTGTCCAGAAAAGAAGGCATCAAAGCACTTGCTTGACGCCAATTCTTGAAGCACAGCATGATGTCATCGACATAGAGAAGGAGCCAAAGAGGATCAAAGGGAGCAGAATATCCTTTGCTAGCCCAGCGTGCCACAAGCTGCCCCAGGAAGAAGTCCAAGGTGCGAGCAAAAAGCCCAGCAGAATGAGAGCCGCCTTGCGGTGTACCAGCTGTGCTTTGTACCTGCCAGGATTCCTGGAGGAAGTTGAAGTCCAAGGTCTGACGCACGAGGAGTTCGAGAAGACGTTCAGCTTCCCAGGCAGTAGAGGCAGGCAGTGACACCAGAAATTGGCCAACGCTGGCATGCTTCAGATTGTCAAAGGCCCCCTTCAGGTCCATCTTGATGAATAAATAGTTGTTACCGGTGACTTTGGCAACACTGAGCATGCTGTGCGCGGCAAAAAGCGCTTCTACAGCTTGTCCTCCAGGGATGCCACCAATTTGGAAAGAGACGGGATGCCAAAGTGGCTGAAGCCGGGTCATGAGGATGTTGGCAAAAACTTTCTGCAGCACTTCAAGAAGCTAAAACGGTTGGTTTATTGTTGTAAATGACTAATAGAAAGGATGATTTGGTGGCACCCCTATTTTCAGAAACCACCATATATCAATAGTTTGTGCTAGGCAATCCAACCATATGTTCTTTTGATGACATCAGTTAACCAGGCTTGGTGGACAGCCCCGCTTCGCACCACTG
>VSDK01015179.1:57737-69100 GCA_009767595.1 Symbiodinium kawagutii
CGATCGCCCACGGGCGATCTCTGGGGCTTGCGGGCCGCTGGTGGGGGCAAAGGCCGCCCCAAGGTGTTCAGAAACTTCTTGGGCTGTTGGACCTGGGCCGAGGCTGACTTGTGATGATTGATGTTGGCTAAGCCACCAAAGATCACCAACTTTCTTGTATCTTTTGAATATATACTGGTTATATTCATGATAGACTTTGAGAAAAAATAAACACATGATATATCTTTGTTATAGAACCAAAGATCTTTTATAACTGAACCAATATACTTGTTATATTAGTGATAAACACATGATAGAACGGTATAATGGTTCACTTACTTTTGAACGTTGTTATCAAATACTTTCTGGTGATGAGATAGTTGGAATATGATAAGCGCAGTAAATTAATCCAGAACAATGGTTAGGTAAGGGTAAGAAGCTGCAACTAGGGTATATGGGTGTTTCTCAATATAGAGGTACCCCCAATTCATCCAATATTATGATTCAAAGTAAAAATAAACCAGTCATAGCTTTGGGTACCCCTATGGCTTGAGAAACCATCATATGCCAACTCTATGGCAAGCTGCATCAGCTACCGAATCACTGTACGTACGAAAGCCATGGTAAAAAGTTGATGACGTTGAGCTTAAACATCCCAACAGCCGACCGCATCCGTGTGCTTTTGGTCATGGGAACAACGACCGGGGTCGGCTGACTCACAAGCACGGTGTCTAAATAATGAATTGGCATGAAATGGGCCTAGAAAATAGTCATTGAATGATGAACATTTAGTTGCATTAATTAGCATTTAAGTTCGGTTAACATTTAATAAGCAATGACAGACCTGAAAATCAGTGCTAATCGAACTAGTATCTCAAGTAATTAGTCTGCATTTGTTTGTTGTCTTCTTTGGCGGAATGACTTCACAGGCACTCCAAATCTACAGGGTGAGAATACCAGTGGCCATGAAATCGTGCCATAGCCGACGAAAATAAAGACCTGTTATCATCACTGTTTGCCATTGATTGTCCATGCAATCGCCACTAACAAATTGCTAGAAATCATGAAAGGTTCGTTGACATCTTTGCAGGAGTATGTGGCACATGAATTGAAGATGCTTGACCACGACAAATCACCATGTCCATTCACACAATCTTTGAGCAGCCTATACGCATAAACCATCAAAAAGATGTGCATCACAAATCATTTGTCAATCAACACTGAACGTGAACTATCTCATTTCATCACTCACTGCAACCACATTAGTATCAACATCAAGCAACTACCAGCTGAAATTCCCATCAAACACCAATTCACAGTTGCCTCCTCATCCCCTATCATTTTCACCCCCTATAAATCCACTCCAATCCCCTAATAATCACCATTGTCCCCTATGAATCCCACGATCCCCCACTATAGTTGCTCATTCTCCCCTATTAGCCCCACAATCCCACCATAACCCTCTCTTCATCACTGTAATCCCCCATAAATCCACTTATTTTAAACCTCCAATCCCCCATAAACCCACCATTTCCAGCCATTCATCACCCTGACATCCTCCACCCTCCCATCTTCGGCGAAGCCGGCGGGGCTTCCCCCGGCGCCCCGCCGTTTCGGACCCCCGGCGACGCGACCCTCGTCCCAATGGTCCCAGTTTTCGGCGGCATCGCCCTCGCGGATGGCCCACACCAAGGCATCACCGGAGCCCTGGAGCGCCGTGCCCGTGGCGGTGCCGTAACGGCGTGCCACCGTCGTTGGAAGCCATGTGAAGCATGGGATTTTCAAAGGGAAAACGGGGAAAGGCCTTGGGATTTGATGGGGAAACAGCTGGGATTTAGGGGGGTAGATGGGATTTTAGAGGGGTTTTTGGAGGGATCATATGGGAGTTTAGTGAAAAACAGATGAGATTTCTATGGCCAACTATGGTTTACTGTGGCTAATAGGGGAAAAAATGATTGTAGGTTGGTGGTTCAGGGTTCAGAAGAACAAGAATAAGAATTCTTTCAACAAATGTTGAAAAAGTGGTGAGTAATGGTGTACGCCATCGAATCATGTACAGTTGGATATTAACTGACATTTAGCTACGGCCGGCAATGATAAAGCTAAATAAAGATTTAAGATATAAGCCATTGAACCATATTGAACCCAATTTGATTATGGCGTATCAATGACTATAGATATATAATTAATAGCGAAAGCAATTTCGTTCAGTTGATTGACCAACTATAGCCCACTTGAATGGCTACTTAGTTAGATGCACCATTGTTGACGGGGAGTAAATCACAATGCTATGCTAGCTAGATAGAAGCTCAAATTGTTTAGCTGTAGTAAGTAGTAACATGTGTTGGCAAAATATTGTTATTCACTTAGCTAATTTGGAAAGTCATATAAAGTCAAATCTATTCATGCTGATGAGTAAGATATATTCAATCAATGATGGTTGGTAGAAGAAATTGATGACTTAAGCCAAGCCGAGGGTTCTTCTCAGCCAAGGTGTTCCCTGTCGGAGTCAGCTACCACGGCTCTGAAGTGGGAGCTGAGCAAAATCAAAAATGGCTTCGATATTGAATCACTCTCATTCCTTGTTTGCTAAGTTGGCTTATAACTAGGGTTCATTGGGTAATGACTAGTTCTGGAACATATAAATATAACTATAGTTAGGTGGTTCATTCACCCACTTATAGCTAGGGGGCCCCACCTTGCCGGAATGGCTGATGAGAAAAAAAAATCATTGCTGGTTTTCACAAGGTCTTTTTCTTACAGATTTGCCCATCAACCACTTGAGCTTGTCCAAAGCCAGGATGTGCCCCAGAAACTTGCGGTTTATCGGGTTCCCCATTAATAACGGTTGCTATATGATGGGTAGTAGGTACCACCACGGCTATGGACAGGTTCATTTCTGGGACCATTGTGTTCATGTTCGTCTCTGCTCGGATCCAGGGCACCAGCCACCGGGCACCACGAAATGGTGCCTGTCCCAAATCGACTCCCAGACCCAAAATGCGCTGAGTCAATTCCTTGGCGCGCAGGAAAAGCATGCGCGAGCCACGAGTTCTTAATGATAATAAGCACCACATGGTGGTTTCTCAAAATAGGATACCCCCAAACTGTTTGGCTTCTTACCAGAAACGATTCAAAAAGGGGTGATTAGGGGGTACCTATGTTTTGAGCAACCACCAAATTACTATTTCATGGTTGCTTATTGATGCTGAATGCTGAGTAATGAGGGTTAGAGATCGAAATGATGGATTTCTTATGGTAACAAGCAGAATTAATAATGGTGGTTGGCTGGTTGGTTGCTGGGTTATTCGTTGGGTCATGTTAATTGCGTGGAAATTCAATGATGATCAATGATGGTAATATCATGGGTGGTAGTGGTTGGATGGTTCACACTTGCAAATAGATGGCTGGTTGATGTGAATCGCACTGCGATTTAATTATGGTCTATGATAGCAAATTAATGGTTGGATAATCTCGGGTGAATCATGGTAATGCTGGGATGCTTGGTCAGTACTGGTTAACCGTTAGTAACCAAAGATAGTAGGGTAATGAGGATGTGATGATACTACCCCGGCTTTAATGACCAAAAGCGGTTTATGGTTTGGAACGGTTGGTGACGTACCCTGCTACGGAAAGGCATCAGTACACACATTGGATTACACCATTGAAACAACAACTGCTACGCTAACAATACTTAAAACATGGGCTGTCGGAATCCAGGGGAATCTATATTCCCTGCTAGTCATTGCAAATCCTTATACAACCCCCAATGATCCGCATGAAAACCTCACAACATCACTTTGAATATGGCGTTGTACCCATCACAACCTGGTTAAACCCTGGCCGAGTTCATCCATGTCCAGACCAAACAGCTACCCAAAAATCACAGCTGAAGTGAATCCACCTGGACCAACTTGTTGTTGATTTTGGCTCCGTTGTCTTGTACTCGGTTTGTGTTGGTCATATCCAACTGTATCATTGTTAAGTGTTTGTGTCTCAGTTGGGTAGCGTTTGTTTCTTTGATTGTTTGTTTAGTCAGGTCGTTTGTTCGTTGGAATAATTACAAGCAACCCTAGGCTTACAATCGAACTGTTGGAGCCATAAGCACACAACAGTTGCGAATGGATGGGGATGATAGCCAACCAGAATGAAAAGATATAAGCACAAACAACACGCTGAACATGCTTGACCACGAGGGATGCTAACCAAGCATAAGCCAATAACAAAAAGAACAAGCCTGGCTGCGAATGGTTCATTCCAGTGAATGATGGCCCACCCAAATCACAAGACATGGGCGAGAGCAGGTGATCAATAGTAAACAACCAGCAATGGTTGACAAAAAAAGAAACAAACACAGGAAACACACAAAAAACAACCCCAAATATGGATTGACAATTGCACACAAAAGGGAGCGACAACAGGCAATACAAGCCACACATAATCAATCCTTGCGGACTTTTCTTCAAGCGAGCAGAGGTACGAACAACTCGTGCGCATCGGCACTTGCTTTTGCTAAGCAATAAAACATAATAAAATCACATTGCAACCTCAAGCGACATCTCGGTGTCAATGATAGTAGTTGCCCTCTGGCAATCTAACATGTCAAGATATTCTTGGTGGCTTGTAGATCCCTTGCTAAAAATATATTTTTAGTGGTTATATGGTAAATCCATCATATCCCAAAAACACTAAAAACCTAGGTTAGTTGGTATAAGCCATCCAGTATACCAAGGAAAAATGCACGAGCATAATCGCCAATATGCGGGCCACCCTATCTTGATTGATCGCTTGGAAGGCGCAAATTGACACCGTACCAGTTGCCAAAAGCATACGGTAGCCATTACTAGGCTGAAGCACACACTGAAAGCGGTGAGTGCTGAAGGAGCATCCAGTCAAAACGCGCAAGGAGTAGGCTGGTTGATGGTTGAACCACCCCCATGAAAAATATGTTGGAAAGGGACATGCACTGAGCTGCAGGATGTACCCAAAGCTGGTGCTTCACCATGACATATGGCAGTGGGTCAGTTCACCCCGGCTAGTCCCCCCAGGGTCTCCTATCCTTAACTCAGGCTGTTTTCCCTATTATTGGTGATTATCCCCCATGAAAGTTGATGAATATTGGCCATATAATTGGTATATCCACTACTATGGTTGGTGAACTTATCCCCTATCATTCACCAGGCTGTTTTCCCGATGGTTTTGCTAGTCATCATCCCCCATTGGCGGTCGGTTAACTGCTTGACCCAGCTCGCCATATCAGGGGGCGAGGCCCTTGGAACTCGTGATCTCCCTATCTTCGGCTCGGCCATTTGCGACCCAGGGCTGATGTTAGTCGAAGGGTGCCCTTAGGCCCTGGTAGTTTCATGAGAGAATGGGTTGAGTTGTGACCAGGTCTTGTCCAAACAGTGTTAGGAGAGTGGGCTGGGTCCAGTTATAAGTTGATTCATGATGATTCATCAATCATCTAACTCTACTTATTACTTGTATCTCCTAGCTAAGACCTTGTCGACCTTGGAGGAGAGTAGGTGGCAGAGACGAGAATGTTCCAGTGAAGGTTGGCTGGACAAGTGGTCACTCATATGGGTTGCGACGACCTTGATAATGATTGGTTCAACAGTTGGTTTAAAGATTGGATTAATGCTTGGCCTTGGGAAATGAACAAATGGACACCATCATGGGTTCCAACCCTTAAAGATGACTGCTCAATAGCTGGCCAATAATTCAGTTTACCGAAGTGTGATGAATGGTCTAATCCACCCGTCCCGACAGGACACTGGTCAACAGTCATTTGACCATCATCAGCCATAATTGATTATTACTCACCGCAGCCAAACTTCATAAACCACAACTAAGTCACATTCCTGAACCATCATTTGATGAACCATCATCAACCATCACAAAGTAACCCATTCTCACCATCAGCAACCATCATGCTTAATTTCATGAACCTTCATTCAGCATCATGAACACTCATCATATAACCTGCATTAACCATCACTCACCTTGATTAACCCTCACTAACCTTCATCAACCATCACTAAATCCTTAACCATCATGGTGGATCTAATTGATCATTATACCCATCATCAACCATCATTAACCCCATCATTAACCTGGTCACTCACCCTCACTGACCTCCATCCACCATCACTAAATCCTTAACCATGCAATTAACCTTCATCAACCTTCATCAACCTTCATCACTCACCAGCATTAACCCTCACTAACCATCAATAACCTTCACTCACCTTCATTAACCCCATCCTTGACTGGATCGGTAACGCTACCGTAACGGCTACCGCCATGCATTGGGGCTGGAACTTTGATCCACCACCAGCACCAAGAGATCCGACAGCAAGGGCTTCAGTGCAGCTTGCCACAGTTGCCTACAGGCCACGCGAGCCATTGCCCTGGGAGTTATGGGTGCAAGTGGGTTGATGAAGGTTGGTGAAATGGTTAGTAGTGAAGGTTAGTGGGTTAATGAAGATTAGTGAAGGTTAGTGAAATGGTCAGTGAAATGGTTAGTGAATTGGAGTATGGAATGATGGTTAGCAATGGTTGCAACTCATATGCGTGGCAAGTGGGAAATCCAATTTTTTACAAGCCCCTTCCCTTTGATAAACTACCATGGTAATGGAACATCACCATGTTTTCTAAGGGAAACCCTTGTAAATCAGCTATAAATGATGGATTTTCCATTGCCATGCTAGTTTACCAGAGGGCAACGACTAAGAATAGGAAAATGACAAGAAACAATCAGCAACAGCCCATCCGCGCCAATGGTTTGGTCTAGAGTCTGGTTGTCATGGGTGTTTCCCGTTTCCCAAGCTACTTAAAACTATTGGCTTAAATTGCTCACACCTAAAGTGTGACCAACCCCACTTGTAAGGTAACTTTCAACCAAAAACAGGCGGCTGATGCCTACATGGGTTGCAGGGAGGAATGATTTACTCATGGGATTTGAACCGCCAGGGGTACGGGCCGGCCACCATTGTAAGGTAGAGCCCGCCCCCGGCTGCGCACCGACATTCAGCCATCTCGGAACTGTTGCAATGCCGAAGCCTAGGACGGGAAGTTGCTGGGATCCAACGGAATTTAGCAACAAGGATTGGGTTAATATTAACCAACCAATAAAAGCTGGTTGATGGTTACTAATCAGGGATGATAACTTGACAACTAACAATTATAGGGGATATAGGGATATACCAACTATATGGCGAGCTGGGTCCATATTAGTCAAGCAACTAATGGCGAGCTGGGTCCATATTAATCAAGCAACTAATGGGGGGATAATCACCAACAATCATAGGCAAAACAATGGTTAGTGATGGGGGAACCCGCGGTACAGGATTTTGACCCACTGCCATGTTGATTAGTGGATATTAGTGGTGGTATGTGGTGGTTAAACGAAGGGGATGGCGATGATCAGTGGTGGTCCTTAAACAATGGATACAAATGGATGTGCCGATTGGTGATGGTGAATGATTGTTCATGGTGATCAATGATGCCAAATCTAACATGGTTCATAATGGCGAATGAATGAGAATGATAGTTTCATGACAGTCATAGCGACATGGGATGGTTAACGGTGCTCAAACCATGCTGGATGAACATTATTCACCATGAGTAACTAACCATCATTGAGCATCAATATTCCATATCACTAACCATCAACTCGGGCTCTACAATGGTTGCAAAAGTTTCAGGCTTGAGTGCATCAGTTCATATGTGTCTTTTCCTGGCCGCCACTTCTGCCACCGATTCACATCTGCTGACTTTTTTAAAACAAGTTTGAGCTGATGATTGAACACGTCGTGGTTTCAGTCTGAGCTGGATCTCTCATGATTCACCAGTATCTATCTGGTTGGTGGTTTTATCCGATGAGAAGAATAGTCAACCAACCAGTTGTTCATGCTAGGGAAAAAATGTCAATCAAACCACCAGCCAGCTAAGCAACCACCAGCCAGCTAAGGGTTGTTCATCCTCAATAGGACCTGCACTGTGGTGACCCATCCCCCAGCCGCCCATTACAACAACGGCAGCCCCAAACTCAGCCGTGGTACGGATCGAGCACGATCAACCTCGGTGCGGACGACCTCTGGTTATGACATCGACCCATCAGGGAACAAACATGGCGCAAGCCATGAATGACCAACGCGCGTGCGAAGGCCTCCGCGCGGTACTAGAACATGTTCAATCCATGCCCAAGCCACCAGTTACACCGGCCGTTAACCAGTGAAGTTCTTCAAACTTTGCGAGGTGACTGTGAGAAGTTGGTGTGGCAGACTAAAGCATCAGCTAGGCCTCGTGAAGCTCGCTATGTTCCTATCAAGTGGAGCTACTCTACACCTGGCTACTCAATTTTGGTTCTCAACCACCTGCATGATGCGATTCACCATATGTTGCTCTTATCAGTGCGTCAATCCCAGGTCCAACTCCCCCATCACTTCAAGAGTGCCCTGGGTCTCCGGAAAGCACCCGACCCGACCTTGTCCAACCAAGGCGCATCTTCAAGGTACCCAGAGATGCACGGAACAAAGCGCGCGCCAACTGTACACGATAGGCTTCAGGCTTGGTCAAGTAGGAGCTCCATTCTGTACATTCGATGCCTAAGGGAGCTGCTGGTTCTGCAGCTGGGGTTATGACCATGGCTAGTTACGCCCTGTCAGGTAGCTGACCCCGCTACGAAACCATGCCCCTAGTGATCACTTAACGAGCCATGGGGGTTACAAGCAGAGCTGCTGACAGTGAGCACCATGAGCAGTTGGAGCAACGACTCAAGCACCGTGGGGCTAACAACAGCACATGACTCGAATGACTATGCCTGACTATGCCTGACTGAGCTTGGCAAACCCTGTGTTTCAGCTTTTTCAAGGCACAGCAGCGTAAGTAGCTAATGTTACGTTAATGATGGTTGCTGATTGCCACTCAAAACCATGGATCGTTTTTGTGCATAAAAGCTATGGTTGGCTATAGTCAATCCAGGCCGTTCCCTATCTGACAGGTCTGACAGGGAAACCTTTGCCAAGTCATTTCATGCCCTTACTACTACATGAAAATGGTTCACCACATGACTAGCGGCTATATTTCAAATTAACTCCATGGTATGAAAACTAGACTGGTTACCAATAAAGCTACCGGTTCTAGTTCCCCCATCACCCGGCAAATGCGCTCACCGCTCAGCCTGAATCATGGATTGCCACTGCCCACCATCAACGATCCGAAATTGAGTCCTAGTTGCCGTGGGGAAGATTGGCAACTTTGCTCCAAATGCCGGCCTGTTTCAAGCACACTTCCTCAGGGGCCCCCCAGGTGGATCGATCTGGCAGACCGGAGCTGAGCCTCTTGCGGAAAATCCTGGCTCGTTGGGCAAAAAATGACAGAAATCATCGTCCCTGATTTTTCAACAACGTATCAACTGGTTAATGATAGACAAATTAATGATAGCAACTGGTAATCATAATTGGCAATAGTTGATACAGTGTCAATTGACAAGTTGGACCCTGTTTTTTGTACCATTGGAAGCTCTAGGTTTGATATAAGTACAACGGTCATGGTAGTGGCAACGGGCGCTGCTGCATATCAATGACATCAATGATGGAAGGATCACCCACTTGTTGGTGGTTCATCATGATGCCATTTTTGAGGGTTCGTGGTGAATATTAGTTATGGTATCACGAAAAAGCCATGTTGGAATGATGGGACATCAGTACGGGTTGGGTTCATCGTAAAATCTAGGCACATGTGGTAGAGTCGTTTTTAGACATCCATCATTGGTTAGGGTTCCTGCTGATCAACTGGTCAAAAAGAACCATAACTCCATCCCATCACCACCAACAACCAGTCGATGATGAGAATTCTCTCTCTGCACAACGCAAGGTCCGTCACCAGGCGACCAAAAAGAAATGGTACTGTACATTCGTTACGATTTCAATCCCCCGTTGTCTCTACAAAATATGGTGGTGAATATTCGGTCCTGATGTTTGGCTGTGGGTCAGTTCACCCCGTACCCCTGGTTCCCTTATCATTAGCCATTGGTTCCCTTATTATTGGCTGGTCATTATCCCCTATTGTTGGTTAGTTAATATTGACCCAGCTCGCCACATTTCAAAGATATATCCAACCAGCTGAGGAGATCTCCCGAGTTCGCTAGGGTTCATGCAAACCAGCGTCTTCACATGTCCAATTGGTGGTTTCTCAAAATAGGGACCCCAAAAAATGGTTTGTTAATTGCTACAAATGACTATTGATGGATGATTGGGGGGTACCCCTATTTTGAGAAACCACCAAGTATAGCATTTGGTCAGAACCCTCACCCGGTAGCGCAACTTGACGTCTCTCGGCGTGAAACAATGCGCTGTCCGATGGCTGGACTTCACTCCGCTTTGGGAGGATGCTGGCTCTTCATCTTTTCCCTATAAAATCCCATGGTTTCCCCATAAAATCCCGTGGTTTCCCTATAAAATCCCATGATTTCATGGATGATTTCCGTAGAAACAGCTCCGCCTTTAAGCCGGGCCAGTGGCCGGTGATGCCCTGGCTCCCCTCGCCTGTCCCAAGCACCAGCAAGCCAAGGTACCAAAGGCAAACCCAAGCCTTCCAAACCCAGCTGCACCTTAGCTCCAGCAGGGCGTGTCCATATGGACATGGGTCATGACCAATAACCAATCAGCCAACGGTTACAGAATCCCAGTGGTTAACCAATGCTTTTCGTCATTGTTTTTTATGTTTCAATCATTTATATTCATTTATCACTTGTATGGAAACTGACCGGTATCGTGACAGTCCGAAGTCAAATCACCATTGTTTTGCGCGCCGCTATGACTCAAGGGCCCTGTTGAGCCCCATGTTGCAGCGGGGGTGAGAAATGTCACATGACAACCTGGCGCATGACTCAGTTCCTTTCACACTCAACCAAGTCTTCAGGGGTCATGTGGTCTGTACACAAATGAATTAAGTCAGCGCTTCTTCTTGGTACGATGCGTCTCAATGCCTTCCACACGAACCAGATTGCTGAGCAGGGTCTTCACCAGCAGGTCTGGTCGCATCAACTTCGTGAGCGCGTCCGCAACCATAGTCGAAGTAGAGGTCCAACGGACTTGGTCACCTCCCTTCATGGATCGGAATGTCCTTCGTCCGTCCTTCCAAAGGTTTTCGTGGATCGCACTCAACTCAATCCCCAGACGTTTGTCTGTCACCTTTGCCGGAACCTCTGCGTCCAGATGGTCCGACAATGACCTGCAGTCTGTGAGAGCAAGGTGTGGTATCTGCTCACGAGACTGCTCTTCCCAGCGCTTCAGGTCGACGATGTGGCCTTGAACTTCTCCAAGTAGTCCACGGAGTTTATCTCCGATTTCCAGGCCACTTTGCAGCGAATACGTTTC
>VSDK01015179.1:77111-142563 GCA_009767595.1 Symbiodinium kawagutii
GTCTCTTGCAATTAACAAGGCGTCCCCGCGCAACCCCTCGATGATCTTGTTCACGAGCGGGCTTCGGTCGATGGTGCTTTTGCGCTTTTGCTTTGGGCTTCCACTTGGGCTCATGCTAGCCTTGGGTGCAGCTTTGGGACTTGCTGCAGGCGATTGCGTGGCACCTGGAAAGGGAAATTCCTTTTCTCCTTCAGCCGCTTCGGGTTCCTCTTGGTCCGGATACCCGTTCGGCAGTTCTTCGGCTTGTGGTTGGGCAACAAAGCCGTCTTCTTCGACGATTGCGGTCTTCTGCTCGAAGAGCTGGATCCGCAGCTTTGTCCGGAATTCCCAGTCGTGGAAACTCGCTGCATCTCCTGCAAAGATGTAGCTCCCTGATTTTGTTTCCAGCGGGGCTAACCCCGTCCGCTCGGCTCCGTATTTGAGTCCCGCCACGGACATTTCAACGATTCTGCAATCGCTGGCGACGACGCCAGCCGTGCAAAGGACCGTCACTGAGATCGGTCTATTTCTCGAACACTGTTCTTGGTTTCCAGTCTCGCAACGCGGAATGGCACAAAGGCCTCAAGGATCTGCACGTACCACGGAGGGTCGCTAACCGCTCCGCTACCAGTATGGAAACTGACCGGTATCGTGACAGTCCGAAGTCAAATCACCATTGTTTTGCGCGCCGCTATGACTCAAGGGCCCTGTTGAGCCCCATGTTGCAGCGGGGGTGAGAAATGTCACATGACAACCTGGCGCATGACTCAGTTCCTTTCACACTTGTTTATCATGGATGTTCATCATCAACTGCTTGGTGGTTTCAACCCCTGTGAAAAATATCTGTCAACCAACCATTTCTTGATAACTACTAGGGCCTAGCGGAAAAAAGTTTGAAAGCACCAACTAGTCAACTATCATATCCATCAACATTCATCAACCATCATTCAAAAGAACCACCTCCAGCCAACCAACCACGGCATCCACGGCCAACCAACCAGCCCACACCTTCCGCTCCTGTGCGCCGCCGTGCGGCGTATTCTGCCAGGCTCTGCCCTTGCCCACAGCTACGCGCCACGCTGGAGGGCATGGGCGGATGGTCCACGACGTGGATGGCAAAGTTTAAAGTCTCCTGGTGAGGGTGGTGGTGGTGGTGGTGGTGGTGGTGGCCGAAAACTATCAACAAATCCACAAACTGTTGGAATCCAACCTAAGGAGCAAAATCATCGTTACATAACCGTCATAGTGACCATGGTTGTTGGCGTCAATCACAAGCAACCTCAACGCTCAGCATTTCTGGTGTCATGGGCAGCCCGGCGCCTGCTCGTATTGCTCGACATGTTCTCCATCAATCTTGACTCCTCATCTCGCAGGCCACTTTTCATCAACATGTCTGTCCCGGATCGTTGGCGCATGAAATCTCTCTCCGCATAATACTGCGATGTCGAAGGAAACCGTTGGTAGCTTTTCCAGGCCTTATGAGTTTGACAGGCTTATCTCAAGGTAAGCTTTATACATAACCAGCCAATCTTCAGGTTAATCATTGTTCTTTCGACCCTTCTGCTTTTCATCGAAGAGACTGTGCATCATTATGGCTGAAACCGAAACCAGGCATTTGAACAACCAAAAACCTCAATCGTTGTAGATGCATCTTCGTGCACCATCAGTTTATTCATTGGCAAAATCTAATTACGTCATAGAGTTTTCCTGTAGGTTCCCCTTCAAGAAAAGAATATGCCTGGGATTTATCCATCTATATCAAAACATTGAAATATAATATAAACTAACAAACAATATGCATAAATCAAAACATGTATACATATGAATATATGTATGCAAAAAAAACTTAGTTAAACATAAAATGCATGGCATATAAATGCAAATATGTTTGATACACATCTCATCTGGTAAATCATGGGGACAGTTGCATCACTTTACCATGAACCATTGACTGGTTGGTGGTTGAACCACTTCTATGAAAAATATGCTCGTCAATCAACTATTTGTTGATAATTACTAGGCAAGAAAATTATGTCAATCAAGCCACCAACCAGTAGTTGTTCAACCATTATTAGTTACCTATTATCCCCGATTATTAATAATATTAATGGCTATAACCATTATAAATTCTATAAACGAATGTTTGGAACCACTTAAGTAAACCCCTATAAAACCTTATGCTAACCATTAATTTGTTGTTCTTTTCCCCCTAGTATTAACCACTATTAATGGTCATATCACCAGTTTAAAACAACCACCAGTTATTTTATGGAACCACCAACCAGTCATAAGCTGATTAGTAAGCCATTTAAGTATAGTTATATCTTCCATAACCCCGGGTTAAAACCATATATCAACCACAAGTTTGTTGCTTATTATCCCCCCTTATTACCCATCATTCAAAAAATAGTATAACCTATTATCCGTATTATCCTTTCACCCATCAAATTACCATTGTTATCCCCCCTTATTACCCACCTTATTAACCACTAGTTTGTTGGTTATAACCTCCATTAAAACCCCTATGGAAGTCCGCACCACCAGCATCCACCAGTGCCGCTGCCAAGGCACGTGCAGGAGCGTCCACCATGCGCAGCAAGATCCGCGACAAGGTGCTGGCACCCTGGCCCCGAGCCATGGAAAGCACCTGGCGCAGCGCCAGCGTCGGGCTTCGGTACCCGCAACGGGGTCACCATGGCCATGGCAATGGATGTAATGGTTATGTTATGTTGGTTGATGATGGTTGATGATGCTTAATGTTGGTGAATGAGGGTTAATGTTGGTTAATGAGGGTTAGTGATGGTTAGTGATGGTTAATGATGGTTTGTGATCACTGAAAATATCAGTGGTAACGATTCGTAATGGTTAAGACTAGTGGATGTAATGGTTATGTCTTGGTTTGTGATAGTTATGTTACTAGATAAGCTTAGGAAAACTGTGATCGCTGAAATATATGGAAATATCAGTGGTTGCATCCGGAAACCGCAGATATTGAGTCAGCATACCCGTTTAGTATCATTGAAGGCAGTGATATGAATTGGCCCGGCCATCTATGTTCCAGGTGGGTCATCCGCAAGCATCTCTACAAAAGCCACAGCAGGTCGCAACGCTGGAGCGAAGGGATGATTTGGCAACAACCTGTGGTCTCCATACATCTTCAACAAGGTTCTAAGCTAGTCCAGGATACCAGTGAAGCATAATCCGCATCACACACCGGCAAAACATGCAGAAAAAAACAAACACGCCCGAAAAAAAGGAGAAAAAAAACATCAAAATGAGCATAGAAGCCAATAAATTATCATAACCTTATGCCAAAACAAACCCAAAGCATTTAAAGTCAAACCATGTCAAACGTCGATGCTTCGAAGCACAAAACGTACGCTGTTCAGCCTCGAAGCCATACACCACAGCCCAGCTGCCAAGCTCGGTGCCATGGCACGTTCAGCTTCCCGCGCTTCGCGGAAAACGTAGGGATCCGAGCGAAGGGGCCGAACCTGACGTCACAAATGGGTGCATACAACGGGGTCACAAGGGACCCGGGAAGGTGAACACTTGGTTTTGCAGCCATAGCTAACTATATAGTATACCCATTCAACTAGAAACTTATAGCTACCAAAACTAAGACATATCATGATGTTGTTTTAGGTACCCTACTCATTTACCCTACTATACCAACGCTACTCATTGAACTGAAATAGTAAATCTATACCCTACTCATTAATGGCAACCCAGGATTAATAAACCCCTGGTTGATAGGGGGTAACCCCTAAAAGCTTTGGTTTCCCATTCGAATAGTAATTCCCCCAAATTAATAAACCTAGGGATTATCATATCAATCCTGGGTAGCCGGGTAGCCATTAACATCCATTAACAGTCCTGGGTAGCCATTAACCATCTGAAGTATCTTGGGTGCCGCTCGGGGCCGGTCGCCTGTCGCCACAAATATCTCAGGCCGCAGCGCCAAGAAACTGCGGGGAGCCCAGCGTCACAGTGAACTCGTGTGGGATCTCGAGACCTGGGACCCCGCGAAGGGATCGAGTCACGTTGGCAACGCTGACCCCCACGGAGATGCTCAGCGTTTCTCAAGATTTTTCTATGGATTGTAGTGGGTCATAGGGGATCATCACCTACAGGAATGGTTCAATAACTACAGTTCTATGATGGTTTGTTACTATAAATGGCTGATGGTGATGGTTTAGCATATTGATGCGGGGGTTCTCATGATAGGGGACCCAAAAAAAATGATTGGTTTATTCTGAAAAGCCTTAATATGGGACGATTTGGGTGTAAGCCCCATTTTAAGAAAACCACCACTACGTCTAGTCACCATAAATCAACTCCCTGCGTTGTGATCCCACGAGAAATCATGATGAATCAACTATGTTCAGCGCTAATGATAAAATTTCAGATGGTCGACGGGTACGTGTTAAGCATATAATTACTGACCATATTCTCAAGCAACCATTTTTTGTCGCTTCAACCGTTTCAACTCGATTGACGGAAAACAATTTCCAGTTCCAGAGACTGATGCAGTAACTGCTTGCTCAACCGTGGCATCAAACAACCATCCCCTCCTCCAAAAAGTGTGCAACTTGCCACGCCCAACCCACCAGCACATCATCGGCGGTGCTCAGCTCCCGTTGTGACCCACCCCCGCGTGCCCCACCTGTGATCTTCTCCGCGGGGAAGTGGTTGATCCCATCGAAGCGGGGAGCTGAGAAGCGCAGCAGGGCACGCGACAGCAGGAAGAGACGCTCCAAGGAACCTGGCGGATGGGAAATGATTGGGCTATGGGTCAAGCAGTTAGTCAACCAATAATGGCTGCCATGAGCCCCCAAAACCCTAAAAAAGGTAGGTTTTTACCCTCCAAAATATGGGTCATAACCTATAAAAGTGATGGTTTTTGGGGCTCATGGTGGTTAATTATGTTTGATAATCGGGTATAAGAAGTAACAATAGTAGGGGACATACCAGCTAATCATGGCTATGGGTCAATATTAATCAGCCAACTAAATCAACTAGTGAAGGATTCACCGGCAACTTTATAGGGAAAACAATGGTTAATGATGGGGGGAACCAGGGGTACAGGATGTTGACCCACAGCCACATTTGTACAGGTGCATATATCTGAGTTTAAGTGATATTCAAAAGAAAAACGCGATGTTTTATGCAATAACAATGAAATAATATAAAGAATATAAAACACAATGAATAAACAACTATGTGTATATAAGAAATGGGTCTTCTCCAAAATGCCAGGCTCTCGAAACTGTGGCTGTGCCTTTTGATAAAGGCTATTGTTGGATGGTTAATAGGAAGGACTATTGATGTACAACCCCATTTTTGTACATTGGTTATGCTTGATACGTTTCAGTGGCTTCATTCTTGTGACCTGCAAGTGGTTGGTAATGACCCATGCTCACATTTGCAGATTGATTGTTTTAATTTTTCAAGGGCCACACACTATTTTTCGCAAACTCGTTCGGACGACAGTAAAGCCATCGTGCGGTAGCTCGCTATTAAGCAGTGCTGGATGTTGGTACTACTGATGGTAATTGCATTAGTTTACTAACGATTCAGTAAATTGAGTAGCCATAAGTAACCAACTATTAAGTGGTTGTGGTTGAACCAACCCTATGAAAAAAAACACGTTTGTCAACCAACCAGTTGTTAATAACTACTAAGGAAAATAAAAACGTCAGTCAAACCGCCAACCAGTTGTTGTTTCACCACGATTCTTGCTTATTATCCCCTATTATTACCCATCATTCATGGTTATAAGTCATAACATGTCATAACACCTATTAACAATAATAACCCTATGGAAAACCAGCCGCAGCGGGTGTGGCGACCGGCTGGCCCCAGGCGCATGCCAAACGCGGAGCCTACGGAAGAGAAGAGCTGCAGCAGTGCTTCGCTGGCACGTCCTGAGCTCCCAGGTTGCCACCGGTGCCGTGCCCACTGAGCTGGGCATCTGGGCAGTGGTACCGCCATCTCCACGAGTTGAGGGCGAACAAGTTGGTGATGAATTACTTGGATCTGAGGCCATAAGTGGGGCATAACACCATGGTTGTAGGCCCCTGTGGCAGCGTTAATAACCCCTGAAAACCATGGTCAATGGCCAGTTACGAAGTGAGGACAAGTATACTTGGGAATGATCTTTTACGCGGTGGGCGTGTCTAGAAAAAATGTTAAAAATGGTTGGTTTAGTGCTATAGATAGTAATTTTATGTAATTTGGGGCATCCCCTATTTTGAGAAACGCCCTGGTGGTCAATATGGTTGACACAAGAAATGATAACTCATGATTGGTATGGTTGATCTCATAAATGATAGCTCATATATGGATGAAGGACCTCTAATAAAATCTGAAAACTCATGATGGTTGCTTGGTCTCGACGGCCATTTAGAGCGATTTGCGCTGGCTCAGAGTATTAGATTATTGTTTAAGGCAGTGTGGAAATCATCTGACCAGTACCCAGCAATCATCTGACCAGTATCCCATGATGCTGTTGGAGAGTCTGCAGCTGGTCCGCATCAAGTGGCTCTGAAAAGCAGGTGTAGCAAAGCTTGCCGTGTGACCCTTGGATTGTCATGGTCCGTAGGTGTAGCCTTTGTGATCAAGGATGATCTGACTCACTTTTGCGGGTATTTGATATGTCCCAAATCCTGCAAATACCTGCATTTTCCTGAAATTTTCCATAGGATATGGGATTTTTTCCATAGGTGTATGGGGTGCTGGTCCAGTCCATTTTCCCGAAATTTTCCAGAAAAATCCTTCCAAGCTGCTCGCTGCACTCAGCAAGATGGGCACGGACATGGCCTCGCCAGGCGCCGTGAAGAGAAGGTCACTTTGGGTGAGCCGGGGAGGGCAACTTCTGGCGGCCAAGCGACTTGGATGGAGTAGCTCCGGGAACCTCAGAGCAAGCCGGTCCAAGTCACACCATTTGCAACTGACCAGTAGTGGTGCCGTACAAAAACTGGGACACTGTCAGATATGACAATGGGTCAGTTCACCCTTAGTCCCCCTGGTTCCAGTCCCCCTGCTTCCCCCTCATTAGCCAGGCTGTTCCCTATGATTGGTTGCTGATTCTCCCGCATGAAAATTGATTGGTTAACTGCTTGACCCACAGCCATCTGCACCCCCACGGCAGGACACCAGTGCATTCACCATGCTTCGGTCAAGCTCGGCTCGTCCACCCACGCACGGCTGCAGCCCAGCAGCAACTGGCATCAGTGCTGGAGCTGCGGACCAAGTGATACAAGGCTTGCGTCAAAGCAGCGAACTCCTAAGGGCCATGGTGCTGGGCAGATCTGGGCAGCCACAGGGTCAGCAGGCCCTCAGGCTCGCTCCACTTGCTGAAGCAAGTTGGGCTGCCTGCACTTGTTGAGGTGACGGTTGCTGTGATGGTCCAAGGGTATCACCCAGATCCAACGGGTCGATGATGAGTAGCTTCTCTTTCCCCGCCCAAAGTTGGCTTGGCCACTCTGTTCCCAAGGCGCTTGCAACAGGTGAACCTCCGACCTCTCGAAAATCAATCATGTTGACAACTTACCAACAGAATTCCCATCATCTCATATCATCCGAACTTATCAATTACTTGGGGTCATCTTGGGATCATGCAGTACTATCCCGCATCCCTTCACTGATCAATGAAGTCATCCGGCGGTTGTTTAATGTTCATCCATCCACTTACAGATTTTGCTAACCATCCAGTGTTTCTTCAATCATCACTTATGGACAATCCTGGTAAATCACTCATATCCATGCACTGCGTTCTTTTTGGGTACTTGTAGTCCTCCCCATAGCTGTTTCTCAAAATGGGGTCCCCCTAAACCATCTTTTGTTAACCCATTAGAGTAACCAACCATAAGTTGGGGCTCCCCGATTTCAAGAAACCCCCAAAATATATCCAAAAATAATCCATTGACTTATCAAATTGGTGGTTTCAACCCCTATGAAACATATTAGTCAACCAACCATTTGTTAATAGCCACTAGGCCACTAGAGAAAACAACAAATGTTTGAAACCACCAGCCAGATGTGGTTTGTATAGCCACAACTGGGCCTTCCCTTGCTGAATCACCCACCAGCTAATTCAACTTGCGAGATGCCGTCACTCGCAGGAAGATGGACACCACCTGTGAGCAGCTCCCGGAGGGGCGTCAACCCTGGGCTACCATGGCAGCCACAAAACTCACCCACCACCGTGCATCCAAAGTAGGCACTTCGCCCGGATGATGCCCTTGAAGCCTTTTTCCCATGCAGCCATGCCCGTGGCATCACATGGTTTGATGAGGTTTGTTGCATCTTTTTGCTTTGTTTGTTGCTTTTTCGCCACGTTAAAGCGGCAATTGTGTGAAACGAGAGCCAGCTTGCCGTTGGTAACGAAATAAGCTTCTGGTTGGTGGTCTCAACCCCTGAAAAAAAAACATGCCGGTCCACCGACCAACCATTTGTCAATACCCTGGGAAAATGAACAAATGCTTAAAACAACAACCAACTAGTAGTTGTTTATGAAACGTTGATGCGTTTTATCCTATACTATGAACCGCTAAAATCCCCTACCACTGTTTACCAACTCAACCAGCAACCAGTAGTTGCTTAACGATTATTGTTGCTTATTATCCCCTGTTATTGACCATCATTCATGGTTAATAACCCCTACCAGGTGGGCCCCCTGGTTATAAGTTGATTGGTCGGCCATTTATCTATACTTATTATGTCTACCAGGACTGTAGTTACCCTGGTTATAACCCAAGTCCTTGTAGCTCTAAACCGCTCCCCCTTTACAGGGATTGAACGGGATACCCCTGGCTCCGAACCGCTCCCTGAGAATCACCAGCTAGTTGACCAGTTAACCATATTAATGGCTATAACCCCTATAAAACCATATATCAACCACAAGTTTGTTGCTTATTATCCCCCCTTAGTACCCATCATCCATGGTTAAACCCCTATGAATAACCAACCAGTCGCACCGTTGCTCATGGCACCCCAGGTTTGAAGCCGCACCCGCCTGATGGGTCAAAGTCAACTTCCTGAAGGCAACGAGGGCGGCCGTTGTAGGTTGCGATAACAACAGCTGCGGCAACGCAAAGGTTGAAGCGGTTGAGTTCTTAGGAAAAGGTAGGCAACCATGGGTTGATAAAATAAAACTAAATAGATTATGAGCTTGAAGCTCGAAAAAAACAAAAAAAACAACACATGAGAACTGAGGCATTTCAAAAGATTGTGAAGCAAATTCAGCACACCAAAGAAGCGTATTAAGGGATTCATACATGTCATGCGGAATTTTTAATATCATGGAAGCCATCGTCCCATCAGAGGCTTGTGTAGCTAAGCTCAGCTCCTTGTTGGATCCACCATTGGTGATTGACAACCAGCATTCTCCACAGCTCACATGATATTCTATTGCTAGTCACGGGGACGCTCAAAGACACTTGATAATAGTGCTGGTTCATCATGGGTGCCCAGGGATGCGACAATTATTCAATACATATAGTGTTTATCTCAAAATCACCTATGTAAACAACTTGATATTTTGTTTAAACTGAGTTCAATACATATAGTGTGTTTGTCCCTGAATCACCTATCTATACTTGCTGTTGAAACTGAGCATCCCAAGACTCCGAAGCTAGAGCCAAAAATCAAAACCACCCAGCAGCAAAGCTCAAAGACACTCCAGCGACCAATCCTACCTGATAAGCTCTAGCGATCATGAGGTAACAAACCAATTGTGACAGCAACTATGGCTAGTAGAACTACTGAACGAACCTCCTTCCAATCACACTAATGAGGCACCAAGCATGCGAATCAGCATTCTTCAACCACTTTTTTCATGCGCTATAGCCTGGGCCATTGTACACTAACAGGCTAGCAATACCAAGCAGCATCAAACTTGAAGTTCTTGGCTTGCAAGGTGGGACCAAACCCAGGGCCGGTGGAACCCCAGGCATCACTGGTTGGCAAACACCCCTCGCTCCACCACCAGCAGCTGAGATGCTTCCGCTGTTCCAGACTGGCGCTCTGGATCTCTTCATATGCTGCAGTGGTGGAGGCGAAGGACTCGGGGATGAATTTGATCTCGAAGAAGTTGCCTCGAAGGTGCCAGCTGCAACCAGCGGCAATGCCGCTGGAGGGTTGCAACGTGGTGGGAGAAGCGGTAGCTGTAGCTGCATCTTGGACAAGATGTTTGGCCACGTTTGGCCACTCATACACCGATCGGTGCTTGGGCCATTCGGGTGAATTGATCATACTTACAAGGTGGGCCCCCTTATTTGGCTAACTTGGGTTATAACCAGGGTAACTACCAGTTCTGATAGACATAACTATAGATAAATGGCCTACTAATCAACTTAAAACCAGGGGGGCCCACCTTGTAGATGGCCAATCCACCAGCCCAACTCTGCCAAGATGCTCAGACTGGAGAACCTCGGCCCAGCACAAGGATGACCCCCACCACGCCCCGATGCCCTAACCAGGGAGGTAACCTTCCCCTTGGCGGGGTCGGTCAGCCCCAAGCGTTGGGACGTTGGAGCATCCCCAGGTCACCCCTTGCCTCACCCGTTGGGGCTCCAGGTTTCTCACTGTTCATGTGGGATCTGGAACCTGCGTGGGTGCATGCCGCTGTTGAATCGTGAAAGCAGCCAAGCGACATGTAGGAATAGAGGTAACCTCAGGGGCCACACGATTTGCAGAGGCGAATGCAGCAAGCTGGACATGAAACTCTTGCCTCAAGTACCCCTTAAAAATGGATGAAAGTCGCAGAAATAATAGGTATGAATGCCAAAAAATAAATTGGCTTTGTGAATCAATGTAGAAATAGCATAGACATCCAGCAAGCTCAACTTCAGAGTCACGAAAAATCACATCCCTGGCTGGTTCTTCGTGTACGAGTTTCTGCGGTGTAGCTTGAACAACTCAACCAGCCAGGCTGGTGCCAGGCATGGATGGCCCCACCATGGTCGCCAGGCAGCCCATCATACTCCGCGACATGCGCGAAGAGCTTCGCAGAGAGAAGCCCGCCAGCAGGGAGATGGCAGCCATGCCAGCGCCCGTGGAAACCACGACCCTGGCCGGCGGACCCGTTGAGCTTATGACTGCTTGGGTACACCTTGGGGCGCGTCATGTGGGCCATACCCTCACTTGCGCACCTGACTTGTCACTCACTTGCGCACTCTCACTCACTTGCGCACTTCACCCACCACTGATCACTCACTTGCGCACTTCCACACCCAAAGGCTTCACTGGGGACATGCAGGGACATGGGGTGGGACATGGGGCTGGGGACATGCACCGCAGGAGCAGGGCTGAGACATGGGGTGGGACATGGGGTCAGAGATAGAATGGGACATGGAGGAGTTGCATCACCCAAAGACTTCACTGGGAACATGCAGGGCAGGACAGGGACAAGACTTCACTGGCGACATGCAGGGCAGGACATGGGGCGGGACATGGGGTGGGACATGGGGTGGGACATGCATCACCCTGCGGACATGCAGCGCAGGACATGATCCAGCCCACAGAACGTCCACAAGGCGAGCAATGTATTTACAGGCATGCACTATACACAGTCGAAATCATTTGGGGACTAACTCGTCAACATCTGTGCGCCGCGGGCCGTGACCAATGACCACTAGGCATTTGGATCATCCAAAGACCAACACTGGGGCCCATCAGGGCAGGACATGGGGTGGGACATGGGGTGGGCGGGAGATGGGATAGTTGCATCATGGAAAAAATTATCTTTCCATTGGCATCTATTTTCCATTGGGAGAAAACCATGTTTCTGAGGCTCCATCTCCACAGAGCCAATACCCTACCGGAGGAAGCTGGTAGGTCACGCACATGTAACAAGTGTATAAGCGAGTGATACCTCAAGTGTACAAGCGAGTGACAACTCAAGTGTACAAGCGAGTGGTCGCCCGTCATGTGTGGTAACCTTGCTACATATCAAGGCACGACCCACATAATCGCTTCCTACTATTACTAAACCCCCCCTAATTATAAAAAACCACCGGGGGGGTGCACTTCCTGATTTTTTTTGTCTTGGTCAATTGTATTTTCAATTGTAGCAATTGAAAAGTAAAAGAGGAACCACATTCCCCAAGCAACCGGTTCCCCCCCTATTATTAAAAACCTTTGGCTTGGGGGATGTTTAATATTAGGGTCCTAAACACCCAAGTGGTTTTTATCCTTAGGGTCCTAAATTTAATATTAGGGTCCCCTTCGCGCAATTGGTTTTTGCAATTTTTGAATAAGTTTTAATAAAGAATTTAACAAAGCAAACATTAAACGCCAAAATGGTTTTTATCATTAGGGTCATAAATTTAATATTAGGGTCCCCTTCGTGCAATTGGTTCTTGCAATTTTTGAATAAGTTTTAATAAAGAATTTAAAAAAGCAAACATTAAACGCCAAAATGGTTTTTATCACTAGGGTCCTAAATTTAATATTAGGGTCCCCTTCGTGCGGTTGGTTTTTGCAATTTTTGAATAGGTTTTAATAAAGAATTTAAAAAAGCAAATATTCAACGCTCAAAATGGTTTTTATCATTAGGGTCCTAAATTTAATATTAGGGTCCCCTAATATTGAATCTCCCCCTAATATAAAAAAACCCCTGGAGGCGCTTAGTATTTGGGGAGGGGGGGGGGGACCGTTTAGTAATAGGGGGGAAAGAAACCGGCAACACTACATATGTAGGAATGCTGTGGTTACCAATCATATTCAAAAGTTCTCCTGATCATTCCGTTCGTGGCTGCTTAAAACATTTTCTGGCGGAAGGTAAAGCCATCAAATCAAAATCACTGACCAACGAATCCCAACAATCAACTGTTGTGGCTGATTAGCTGATCAAAATCACCGACCCCTTCCCAACAACAATCCCAACCAATCTCCTACCATTTCTCTCCCAACCAATTTCCAAGCAGTCCATCCACCAACTTCCAACCATTTCATCAATCCCAAGCTGTCCATCCAAGGCGCAGCAGGGTCCCCCACACCTTTCCTGCATCACAGCTGGGCTCCATGGACACCAGCAGAACGAAGAGCGCACCGATCGCCGTCAAGGCTTCAATGGTGAAGCCGCTGCCTGCGGTGGAACAGTGATGCATGCTGGGTAGCGATGGTGGCAGTTCACCAGCGAAGCCATTCTGTTAAGGTGGTAGCTGGTGATACATGAGTTGAGGAGCGTGCTGGTGGTTAGTTAACATGTTGGTGATGCAGTTACAAGGTGGGCCCCCCGAGTAATAAGTTGATGAACAAGCCATTCAACCGTACTTATATCTCGCATAACTGGTAGTTACCCTAGTTAGAACCCAAGTTAGCTAACATGTTGGTGGCAACTGGTGATATAAACCAGTTGAGGAGCACGTTGGTGGTTAACATGTTGGTGATGCATTGTCTTACATCACCATTTGGCTATGAGTCAATATTGATTGACCAACGAATAGGGGACAACCACCAACACTAATAGGGAAAACACTGGTTGATGATGGGAAACCAGAGGTACAGAGTGTTGAGCCACAGCCATTTGGTTAACTGGTTAAGGAGCATGTTGGTGGTACATGTTAGGTCACACTAGGTAATTACTGAAACTATTGATGGATATTATTGGCAGAAATGATGCTAGTTCACTATCATTGGGTCGTGATGTTACAGGTCACTGGCACATTTGCGTTTGGACTAATCATGGATGCATAATTTCTGATGATGGTCAAATGACCGTTCTATAATTGGTGAATGTTAGAAGTGCCGATCTTTTGATCACTTAATGATTGGAGTGACTATTGATGACTATTGATGACTATTGGCGAGGTTGTGGGGGTCAATCAGTGGCCAAGAATCACGACTAAAAGAGGCTACTTCGTGGTTTATCGCGTTTTTTTTTCCCACACGGTTGGTTGATTGGTGGCTACCAAATGCATAGGCGATACTGAGGCGTTGTTCGCTACTAGTGGTTTGATTAATATTGCTAATGACTGGGAATATCTAATAGCTGTGGATTTTTGCAATGTGCAATAAAAGAATCAACGACTAACAATCAGGAAGCTTGTCAATCCACCGTTGCTTGTTTTCCTGGTCAAGAAAACCAACCATACCCATGCTGAGCAAGTCATCCAGGAAAGTCATCATTACTGCTGAAAATGAAGATGCACAAGTAATGATCATGTTCCGAAATTCTGACCAGCTTCATGATTGGCAAATGATAATGTTGTCCAACTAATTCGAAAACTTATACCAAGGGGTGCAGGGCGAACTGACCCACAGCACAGTAGCCATCATCAGCATGAATTAACACAACTAGTCAGTGGGTAAAAGCCATGATAATGATCATAACTATAAATTATAACCATCACAACTCATCAACTATACTGAGCCAACATTTTCGCTGCGAATCAGAACCAGCCATAGAAATACAAGCCATGGAATTCTTCACCAACACCATCAATATCAGCATCACTTTCACCATGATAAACATCCCCAATCCTTCCAGTTACCTCGATTTCAGGTATCCAAGAAACCCCAATCGTAGGAACTGTTACACTATGGTTGAGGATGGTTGGGCTTGGTGAAGGGCAGGGCACCACATCCACCCACTTGTTACTTCAAGTTCCCAGGCCATCCATCACCATCCACCACCAAGTGACAGCAGTCCAAAACGCCCTGAAGTGCACGAGTATCTCCCACCAGTCGGCTCCACACTTCTGAGAACAGCCTGGAGACAGCTAAACCGTGAACGGTTAGGGAGTTTGAAGTGGATCTATACGGTAGTTTTATAGTGGTTGAAATGGTTGGTTGGCATTTGCCTGCTTGAAATGGCTCGGCTCGTTGAAATGGTTCGTGAGCAACGCGTAGTCATGGACAGTGGGCGAAATCTTTGGTTGAATTGGTTAGTGCACTGTACTTGTAATTGCACCTCAGGCATCAACATACACATCAACGATACCTATCAAAAAGCATGGTTACATGATCAGGGTATATATGTTCGGTCAACAGACTAGTCTAGTCGGCTCATCAAACGGCTGGTAAGTTGCGGTCAGTGACCTTGGTAGTACAGTCGATCACAGGCTAAGCAGCGGGGTTGGTGGGTGACCTGATGTCAAAATCCCCGGTCTCAACGGTCAGGTCGTTTTTTTTGTAACCGTGAAACCTAACAATTAGTCATTGTACAACAAACCCATACTAACCATAGTACATTCACCAATAGAATATCATTGACCAAATGAAACCACTAAGATGCACTACTATAGTACCTTTTCACCTCGAATCATTAACCATACAAAACCGGGCCAGGTTTCCACAGTTTCCGCAGCTAGCTTCCCATGACACCACAACACCGGGCCCACGCCTTGTGGAGAAGGCGTCCGCCCGCATGTTCAGCAAGGCTAAGAACATGGAGCTCAACACATTCCTGGGCCGCTGGCCAGGCACCATCACTGCTCTGCTGGGCCTTGTGCACCACCGGAATGTTGGATCTCAAGTTTGTTGAACAGTAGTGCTATAGATCAATCAACCATCCCCCGCTTTACCTACATACTGGAAGTTTACCTAAAATATCTCGTGATATCTATGAAGGCACGGCTGAATTCACAACCCCTCTACGTGGCCACGCGGAGTTTCGGCCGGATCTGAAGACCAGCGGTATAGACACCCAACGACAAATCTACCCTTGAGAAACTCGTCTTTAAGTTAGAGCCATCACTAGTTTTACGATGATTCTGACTTCTACAATCCGAATCGCAGACAGGTTGCAAATGGAAAAAAAATCTGAGACACATACTGGGAAAGTAACAGCTATCAATGCTATCACCACTCTGAATCGGAAAGAAGATCTACGGGTGGATGCTTCACTTCCAGGTGTTTCCATCAGCCCCCAAAACTCACCTGTGTAGGTTGTAACCCATATTTTGGAGGGTAAAACCCTACCTTTTCTAAGGTTTTGGGGGCTCATGGTTAAACTGTGCTGAAATTGGTGGCAACAAATGCGCAAGGAACTTATGACCCGTATGACCTTCACACATGGACCTGGCACCTCAGCTGTTCACATGTCGATTTTCGGCTAGCTTAACCTTACGAGCCATAGCCATTTGCTTACATGCCCTGTTCCAGTTGGTTGGGGGTCTCCATCCATCATGAATCACTGATAAACAGAGATGTCAAGCACCAGAAAACACTATGAACCACTAATTTCCATCATGGATCACTGATAAACAGCGATATTCACCGCTAAATTAACCACTATTAATCATTAATGTGATTAATTAATCACTATCAACCACTCTTGGCCACCATCAACCACTCTTGACCACTTTTAACAACTAAGATCGCATCATCCACAATCGTTCACGCTCCATGCAGCCCAGCCGTTCCCATGACTACCGTGTCAGGCGTCAGCATGGCTTCATTGGAGGCACGAATAAAGAGCCAGGCGCCCAAGACGTTTGCAGCCGCAGCTGCCAACAACCAGAAAGCTGAAGCCTGTCACTGAATGATGGTGAACATGGGGGGTTCTCAAGCCATCGGGGGCCCCCAAGATGATTGATGATAGCTAATCATAGATGATGATCATCAAGGACGACCAACAGTTGCATGTATAGATTATATCTAAATTACAGTATCACAATTTAGAGTTGCTGGCAATGGTGAAGACTCCGTATAGCTGCGGTATTCCTGATCCCCTGGAAGCTACAGCTATCACCATTCTTCAAACGCAAGCCAGCCATGAACAGCGAACTTTTCGTGCAACCAGGTTCATGTACCAGGGCGGCATCATTGGTATCCCATCCCTACATCAAACATGTGACCACGCGAACCCCAGGGGCTAGGTCAGGATTGGTCAGGGTCTTGGGACGTGCTCCGCCGCTGGCATCCCACTGGCCATGTGGTTGATCACCAGGACGAAGAGAAGCGCAGCTAAGAGGTTCACCAGAAACGAGAGGAGGAACTGAAACCAAGCCTCAGATCGAAGCTGGAACCCAAATGAAGCTCCCAAGCTTGAACCAAACCCTAGAGCTGGTTGCTTCACGTGGCTTGACGTTGCTGGAGGTTGCTTGTCCCAAAGTCTGGCTCACTCCTTGGACGATCTTCGGGATTTGCTCCAAAAAATCGGCTCCAGAATTCCTCACATGTGCCACGTGCCCAGCAGAACTTCGGAGTCCGAGGTGCGATCTTTATCACTCGCATCAGGTGCAGAAAGGTCTCGGTCATGGTCAGCTTTCCGAACCTCGGTGGGCCCGGTGAATGGATCTGGGGACTTCAACATAGCGATTTGTTGGTTTATGGTGAGGGTAGCCACTAGTTGTGGTATGATGGTAGATGTAAGAAAAACTTGTTAAATGGCTTGCAAAGCAACTTATCCTGTTTTGAGGCCCCAGCTTGCACATCAGCATCATGTGCTGAACCCCACTACACAGCCCAGCCCTTGCTACGTCCGAGGCACATATTTTGATTCAGCAGGGGATCCTGCTGATCCTCCGGCAGATCGTCTTGCCTAGGTAGTGCCCACAGACTGCAATGGGTGGGTGGTTACTTGGCTGGCTGGTTGGCTTGCTTGGTATCCTGCCTGTTGGGTGGACAGTATGGATTGACATTAGGATGGCATGAAATTGTACTGATCAAGTAGCGAAACCACAGGCAAGAAATCACAATTACTGTAGCCACCTCAAGCGAGTCTCAAACCGACATGCTTGGTGCAGATTTTGGCATGCTGCAAGATTCCTGAAACGATCCGAAGTCCACAATGACCACCTACACAAACTGATGATTTCCACAATGCTTCCAAAGACTGATGATTTCCACACAATTTCCTTCTTCGATCCTCAAAGATAGGTCGATCTTCCAGTTTGCAAGCCATTGTCTACAGGTAATTAATCATTATTTTCCGGTAGTACCCTTAAACCAGGTAATTGACTCCAGCTAATAGCCACTTGATCTAGTGTACCAGCTGCGTCCACGTCCACTGTTCCATGAAAACTCCACACCCCGCCGTGGCAAGCAGCTCCAAGTATGCCCCGCCGCTACTGAGAATGCGCTTGATGATCCTCAGGTCCCATGTGGCATCAGACTGGCAGGAATACCCTGCCAGCACTGCAACATGGAAAGTGGACAACTGAGACAACCAGTTAAACTATTCAAGAACAGCGTGCAAATAGATAGAGGACCAAACATGCACGCCGTCCTCACTTCTCCTTCTGCAAGGGTTCAGGATGATTGAACGTTTCGGAGTGTAATTGACAGTGATTTTTTTTACCATGACTCAAGTGCAACAGTTTCCCAAACACGTTTCCCATCAGCCAAGGGTGGATGTTCTGCCAACGCCTTCATTTCTGGATGCTCCTGCCACGATCAAAAAACCTGCGCCTCGTTGTTGGAAATCATCATTCCACGCAGTAAGGTGGTTACAGCATGTTTTGGCATTCCATTATCAGTGGGACAATGAAACAACCACCAACACTGTTTACCCGTGGTTGGTCGGCACTGCCTCCCAAACAACCACCCAACTCTTGTTGTGCACCTTAGCTGCCAAAATTACCATTCCCAACATATCCCAACTATCCACAAGCAGCTCACAGACCCTCAATTCATAAATTCATCAACCAACATCAACATCCATCACCACCAATTCATCAACATCAACCACCACCGGCCAACACCAACTCACCAACGTCAACTCACCAACCCAACCCAACCCAACCAACATCAACCAACCACGGGTCCCATACCGTCCTTCATGGCCCCTGGGGGGTCCTCCTGGCCCTCCCCGGCCATGGCGCTCCGCCGCCTTGGCGCCGCCCTGCTCGTGCGCCCGCGAGCGCACGCAGCGCGCCAGGCTCTGCGGGGCCTCGCTGCCGCCCAGGCGGAAGGTGGTGCCCGGCTGCCTGGTAGCGGCGCTGAAGCGGTGGCGATGGCTGGGTCTATGGCAGCGTCCCAAGGAGATTTCTTTGCGGGGAGAACTGGCGGCGATTTTTGTTGGATGATGTTGGGGGATGATCTGTTAGTCTGTTTTAAATGATTGGGGCTTGATGTTTCTCTTAAAATTGTTGAGTGCGTCGGCAAACTGGGTCGCGAAAACACGAAACACAGTTGACACAGTTGACACAGTTGACCCAGCCCAGATGGCACGCACAGTTGACACGGTTGACACGGTTGACACACAGTTGACACAGTTGACACAGTTGACACAATTGACACGGTTGCAATGAGTGTGTTTTTTGATGTTTTTTTGGGTTCATATGAGGGAATGATATGATTTTTGGGATTTTGGTCGATTTGGGTAGGGTTTTTGATGCTGAATTCTGAGCGTTGAAGGCAAACTTTGAGCCATGAAACACCTTGACAACAATGACAAGAATACCGCCCAACAACCAATTAGCAAGCGGAACAAAATGCGGCCAAGCGATAAACCACAGTTGGATTCTTGCACAGGACCACTGAGAACACACACAAACCTCCTGCATGCATCGCTGCGTCTCGCCAAGAGACGTTTGTTCAAATCCTGAAGCAGGGCTGCATCATTCTGCTGGTCACCCCATCACCCAAGTCTTCCTGATATTAACCACTTGTTGACGTAAATAAAGTAATTCTGATTTAGCCATCAAAAAATATACCTTCACAAAATATATTCTCGACATTCCAAAATATATTCTCAGAATCGACTCTCTTCAGCTTTCTTTGTTTAAAATAGCTTCATCTCAATCGAAACTATCGCGCTCACTATGCAGTGTTTTCGTCTGGTGGGCCCAGCAGTTTGGAGACTTGGCTTGCAGTCACCCCACACAGCACATGTCATGATCAAGGCAGCGCATTGATGTGCTCAATGATGTGTGGCAGCTGATGGAGATGGCTACGACCAGTGGCCTCAAGCCAATCTTTTTCTCTGACCATCCAAAAGGGGAAACCCAGTTTGGGGAAACCCAATATCTAATTTAGTTGGTTGGGTTCAACCCCTCCTGGAAATATCAGTTTAATCATCTCAAATTTTGGGGGGGCAAACAAAAGCAGTTCAAAACCACCGACCGATAACATCCCCATATATACCTTTGCAAAAACCATCTTGAATCTGGACTGCCTCCGGGTCGATCATACTCGATTTTCATGCACTGGTCGGTTTTTATGCCTCAAGAACTAAGTACTTATTGGAATCATCCACAGATCAGTTGTCCTTTACAGTGCTCCCACTGGCCAGTGATATGCTTGTCATATCGTATCGTTGTTCCATTTCCGCTTCATACATGGGTCAACACAACTGACACCTTGCAGCTTGACAACATCCAGCCAACAACCAGCAACCAAAACCAACCACCAAGTCAAAAACCAAGCAACATGAACCAACATCAAGCAAACCAAACAAACCAAACCAACCAAACAAACAAACCCAACCCAACCATATCCACATCCACTCCATCCGATGATCTCCGAAGGTGTGGCCCTTCATCGGTCCCCAAACAGGTCCACCAGCTGCCGAGGCTCGGTTGGTGGAGGCCACCAGGGAGCCGCCGTTCATCAGCTGCATGGACGTCCGGGAGTTCAGTCTCCGCAGGCCTCGTGGTAGACGACGTCGCACCGTGGGGCACCATGTGGTGACCAAACCGCGCAAGCGAAGGGATCCAGGTGCCAACTACCAATGCTGAGATTTTCTGGGTTGATGTGGTGTTTTGTTTGTTGGTTGTTGTTTGTTTGTTTGTTTGTTTGTTTGTTTGTTTGTTTGTTTGTTTGTTTGTTTGTTTGTTTGTTTGTTTGTTTGTTTGTTTGTTTGTTTGTTTGTTTGTTTGTTTGTTTGTTTGTTTGTTTGTTTGTTTGTTTGTTGTTGGTGGTGGTGGTGGTGGTGGTGGTGGGTTCTTGTTGCTGTGATTGATCTCGAATGCGATTGACTAACATGCAAAAATTGTTCAGGTTAAAAAAACATATGATAGTGTTCAAGAGCCTGCAGCATCAGGCCGGGATAATAACCCGTCTTTATTTGTAATCAACTATGATATCCCTACTCCCCCAAATAATGAGCATCTGCAAAATACTTACTCTCAAATATTGTTTGTTTGCCCTAAGATCTTCTTAAGAATCATCATTAATTCTTAATCCTTAAGATTTCTTACATATTCCTAACCCTTGGGCCCCAAAACCCTTTAAAAAAGTAGGTTTTCACCCCCCAACTAGTGGTTTTGGGGGCCAAGGGAAGTTTCTGCCAATGACTTGGGGGATAGCGATGTGGCCCCCAACATCTCAGCAAGTGCTGAGGCTCATCGATCAACGATGTGCGCATAACTCCCAAGGTGACCTCAAGAAGATCTTCCATAACCCTTTCCATACGTGGATGTGCACCTGGGGTTATCACCCTGGGTGTAAGCCCTATAAGGTAGCTCATAACCCCTAGAAACCATGGTTAGTGACCGCTTACAAAATGGGGGTGCACATCCAAGTAGGGACTGGGGCCCCCAGCTGATAGCAATTTGTTGGTGAAAATACATAGGGTAACCACTAGGCAAATGGTAAGGTCCGAAGTACCGGAGGAAAAATGTCTAAAACTAAAACCACCAACTAGGTCCCAAATACTGGGGTGCGTACATTTTTTTTTAAAGCAGTCCTGGGGGAAAAATGCCTAAAGCCACCGGCCACCAAGTATAGCAAACCATGCCACGTCCAAACGAAGCAACCAAGTGAAGCCCAGCCGCGTGTCAGGTGTTCTCGCGATGGATGTTCCAATTGCCCGGCAGTGTGTGCCTGGCCAAGAATGATTCAGAACCCATGGGTCCCAGCATGTCCCAGCTGTGCATTTGTTGGTGCAACATGTAAGATAACTTGTGAGTGCCAACAACTCAGTCCATGTAAAATGATTACAACTCAATCATTTGACACCAGTGAAATCCAAGTCAATCCAGTGAACAACTTGGGGGCAGCACTGGGTAGGACATACGAAGGTCATCGCACAGTTCCAGGTAAACCTCAATGAGGGTGCCACTGGCTACAGCCCTCGTCCATCCATATGATCCTTGCACCGGCCAAGTCTAACCCCGGACGACCTACACCAAGCTGGGGGCGGAAGAATGGCATCTCCGGTCATGTTTTGCACGGGTTTGGAAAGCTGATTGCTTCATGAAGAGCCAAGAAATTATCAGGATGTATCAGGACCATCCTCTGGTGATCGAACATCGCGACGGATCACCAAACATTGGTGGTTCTCCAAGGTTTCCCTATAAATACTGGCTGCGGTTTTCCAGCCATATACGTTGGATCACTGGAGCGTAATCACCGGACGTTTTCCTTTGCATGGACATCCCTGGCAAGCCATGGGGGGCCCCACCAACTTGCAACGGCACCGTCTTTAGCGCCTTCAGCCTCGCTGTGAGGGGAGTATCTGCGATCTCGTAGGGCATCAGAAAGGTCTCATCCAAAACCATTCCTGCAAGGGGCCGGGGCTCCCTGCTGGTAGCGAGCCATGTTGGTAACTCCGAGGCAAATGATAGACATTACTAGCTTGTTAAATGGCTTGTAAACCAAATTATAGCTGGGGGGCCCCACCTTGTGACATTGGATGGCCGGTGATGATTGCAGCAGGTAACCATGCTTGCAATAAGCAAAGGCATGGTTGTCCCAAAAATTCAAGATGTCATGGTGAAATGTTGATGAAGTATGCTTTAAATTTAGTGATGGTTGACTGATGGACGAATGACACTTCTGATAGCCTATAATGCCGAATGAATGACTGTTGGTTTGGCAAACGAGTGCCGCATTCAGCCACCACTACACATCCCCTGCACATGGAACCTTTCCAGCATTCCCAACATACTGCACGATGAATACCCCCCCAGTCAATCAATCAACATAGGTCGCTAATTACTAGGGTAACTATAGCACTTACGGTGGATACCAAAACCACAAAAGGTGGCCCCCCCTAGGTATAAGTTGGTAATAAACAATTGAACTATGGGTATATTCACCATAACTGTTAGCTACCCTAGTTATAACCCAAGTTAGCTGACTAAGGGGGCCCACCTTGTAGGTGTTGGCTTGCTGACCCTCTTACAAGTCGGGGGGCATGACTTTGTCAGGGAATGAAAATCGTCTTCGCAGAGCGAGGGGCGATGGAAACGGAAGTCTCGGAAGATGCTGATGCGAGTGCGCGAGAGTTGCTCAGCATACCTCGCAGAGCGAGTCCCCAACACAGCATTGTAACTTGTTTTTTGCCAGGGCATCCAGTGGTTTTGCCCGGGACATGCCATGTCATTACTGTATTGGACTCAGCATAGTAACTTGGGTAGTCAATTTTCACTGGGTTGGTTGATGGTTGGTGGGAAAATCTTCAGGCAACCTTTTGTTCCAACCACGAATGAAAAGGCTTTTTCAAAGATGTTTCATTTTTCATCAAGAACGTTGCGCAACAAACCTTCACTTGGAATTTCCACCGCTGCGGTAGTGTGTGCACAGCACTGCCTTGTTGTTCTGGTCGGCATCAAGACCGAAAGCATGAGCCAAAAGGATGTCTGTCACTAAACTCCGTCCCCACCACTAAAGGGCTGCTGCCCACAATGCAATTCAAGGTCTACTGAATCAATCAACTGGTTGGCGTTCCTATGAAAATTGTCGGGGCAATCATCCAATTCCAATAGTGATCAGAAATAAACCACCCATATTTGGGGTTCTCAATGGCTTGAGAAAACCTCCAAATTGCTAAAAAGAGACCACGTTAGATCTAGCTAGAGCCAAATGCAATGAAGGTTTCTCAAAATATGGGACCCGCAAAATTGATGGTTGGCCTATTCCCCATAATCTTTACCATTGGATGACTTGGGGGTTCCCCATCTTGAAGGAACCCCCCGAAATGGCTTTCTAACGAAGGGCATCCAGGATGACCATCGTCCCTGGCGGCAGCCGACGCGCTGCCACGGCACTTGGCTTCCTTCCAGGCCTCGACAGCTGCGGAGTTCAGCTCGCTCTCCAGCTCCAATCGGTAGCCGTGCCGCGCCTCAGGCGCGGGTCACGGTGGGGGGTGGTTGGATGGCCGTGGTGCTGAGCAGCTGTAGGGGTTCAATGGTGGCTAGTTATAGTTGCTGGTGGTGAAATGACGGTGGTTGGTGGTGGTTTGTTTGAAGATGTTTGAAGGTTTATGGTTGGTTAAGTGGATTCGTAGAACGTGGTGCAATGATGCTTGATTTATTGATGGATGGTGCATTGATGGGTCTGAGCAGGGCGAGGCTTTCAAGGTGGTTGGTGGTAGTGGTTGATCATGGTTACGCTGCATCATTTAACCATAGCCATCAACCAGCATCATTAACCATCAATCCATCATCAACTCCTACAACACCACGAACAATAACCCAATATCTCCAACCCAGCAACATCAGCTCCTATCACTCAACCGGTCGATCCGATTGCACGGGAAAAATGTCCTGCCAGTGACGATCAATTCGATGAACCATCATCACCTGCACTTGATCAAACGTGACGACCCATCAACCATCATCAACTTTGACGGCTTCCCATCAACTACCATCAAATCACATCATCAACTTCAGTGGCTTTTTCTCCACATCCAGTGACCAGTGACTAGCATTTGTTGAACCAAGCCTCCTGGGGGCCGCTCCTGACCTTGCTCCCCACGGGGCCAGCTCCCAACAGCCGTCCAGCAATTTGTGGGGGTTAAGCCAACCATCACTTAGCCAATGATTAACTGGTGGTGATTAACTGGTTAACTGGTGGTTGTTAGTTAGCCATCACTTAAGCGCTACTTAGCCAAAGAAACGTCACTTGGATCACTTCTCCAACCATTTTTGGGGGTGAACCCAATCTTCGCCGCCCAGTGACGATCAAGGAATTCACATAGCAATAGCAGTCGCCCCAAAGCGCATGGGGAAACTGCTGCTGTTCCACGAAGCCCAAGCGCACCAACTCGGTGTAGACCCGCCTGGGGATGGCGACGGGTTGATCCGGGACCCTGGGAGATGC
This sequence comes from Symbiodinium kawagutii, assembly GCA_009767595.1. NCBI lineage: Eukaryota > Dinophyceae > Suessiales > Symbiodiniaceae > Symbiodinium > Symbiodinium kawagutii. Next base: position 102,033 of record VSDK01015179.1, read on the forward strand.
CCAGGGGAGCAACGGAACTTGGAGAATGATGGATTTGATGATGGTGAATTGATGCTTTGAAGATAATCAAGTGGTGATGGGTCAGGGTGAATTGGATTGAATTGGTGGCCGTTCCTTACTGGACAGTGAATCATAAATGATTTTGATGATGATGACGATGATTGACAACACTTATTAACACTTACCGTAGTTGCAACTGGCTGATAATGGTCAAATGATGGTGAATGACATGGCCACGGGAGAATCGATCCATTGAGCAAATTTCCTGGTTGGTGGATAGTTCTCATCAGCACCTGCAACGTCGATAAAACTGTAAGATTAGGTTCGCATTAATGAGCCACCATCAGTGTAACCTGCAAAGGGGGGAGTTGCTAATAATTGTTAATCATTAAGTGGGAATGGTTACCCCACGGGCTACGAAACATCACAATCATGATTTTATACATCCCATTTGCAAAACAATGACCCAACAACAAGCAAATAATGACGGTGGCCGTATGCCCCACGGCTACCCATGGCAATCCAAGGCTCATGTACATCTCATTTCCCTTGGCTTTACAAAAGACCTGGCGGAAATGGCAACTTGCTGGGCAAGTCTCTCATAAAGCGATCCGAAATGATCCGGAACCATCTACCTTGACCCTCAATTACCTCACAGTTGCAGTGAGTTTGTCCCAAGATAAAAAGGGACTCTCATTGACCCATTGTTTGGAGCAACATTTAGCTTCTCTACAATGCCAAGAATAATTGAGAGTCAAGGTGCAAATGGTGGAGTCATTTTCAACCCCGCTGGTGTAACCATTGATGATTCCCAGCTGGGTCATCGCTTCACATGCTGGGGCATGGGCAAGTCAAGCCGCTGTCTCAATGACTGGACCCCGACCTCAGGATCAAAATGAGTCTTTTGCACATGCTATCAGCGATCTTAAGCCATCACTTGCGAAATCGTATCATTCATAGTGTTTCAATCTTATCAGCAATCTTGGATCAGCACCATCGACTAGTTTCCGAACAAGTTGCAGATCTTATCAAATATGGTGGTTTCTTAACATGGTGGGTTAGTAATAAACCATGTATTTTTAAAAAAATTGGAGCACCGTTACTTTAAGAAATACCCTTACGTTTAGAAATACCCTTACTTTAAGAAATACCACGCAACACCCATTTCCCCGCTTTCAATCATTCACAGTGAAACTATGAATGCTTGGCGGTTGGCGATGCCTTGCCATTCTTATAGACATTACCGCGCAGTATGCTCCTGAGTCTAAACCCTGCCCCCCAGCGGTTCACATCCCCTAAACGACCAAAGCAGTCAAACTGTTGAATCGTTGGTGGCAAGGTTGTGCCATCCCCCTGCTTAAACATGTTTGAACCCTGCTTGGATGCTTGGTTTACCATATCAATATCAACCAATGGTTTATTGCCATGAGCTGCGCAAATGGTGCCTTGACCAATAGTCATTTCGCTGGTGTATCCCCTAGTCTTGTTGATTATCATTCTCTTTTGAACCCAGGAGTTAACCACAAGAACATGAACATGATTGGCATGGCATGTATTGGCTAGTTCATCGGGATGCAATTTGGGGTCTCTCTCTCTCCCTCTCCCTCTCTGGGACGGCGGGCATATGCTAGTTCATTCTTTTTCTCATTGGTTCTTATCGGTTCTTATTGGCATCAACTAAGTTGACCCAACCATTATGTAAGACTAATCATGGTTGGTGCCTGAACCCAATACGTCAGAGGTACATGAATCCATTTTCACCAGCTATAACCATTGCTTAGAGACGCCATCGCTCGCCGGGGGCTCACCATGAGGCCACGCCTGAAAGAGGGTCATCTTGGGCAACTTCTGTTTCCGATAAAACTTCACCGTCTCGTCGCTCAACTCCACCGTCCTGTTGTGTGCGGGAAGGTGATCGGAACCAATCTGCTGACCTGGGTTTGCTTGGTCGGTTCGCTATTTTTTACGGGGAAAACCGTGGGGAAAACCACAAAAACTCATTGGAACTGGTTAAAAAATTGGAAAAACATGGCACTTCTCCACATCAAGGTGAAAGTTTCACACAGGGAAAATCCCTGGTTCATCAGCGGGGTATCTGGGGAATCTTCCTGCGCAAAAGAGATGTGCCCAAACTCAACGTGGGGGCGTGGGTGTTCATCGCTTCATCCTTGGCTTCTACGCTCCATCACCCTACTTGAAAGCCAACTTAGGATAGATCCCTCGTCATGACCAGCTTCTTGATCAGAATGACGCCCAAAGGTTCTGACCAATGGGCATAATTTGCTTGTGAAGCACCCTTACCAATCAACAAACTATCATGACCTTCCATCATTAACCAACTTATTAAATAGAAGTTGCTTATGAACCAAATTGGAAGTCGCCTGTAACTTACCAAGCTATCAGAAGTTGCTGAAAAATCCCAAACTGCTGATATACTATCATGACCTACTATCACTAACCAACCTATTGGAAGTTTCCTCAAAATCAGGTTGGCAAATGCTTATCATTTCGCAGTGGGTCAAAACCCTGTACCCCTGGTTCCCCCATCATTATCCATTGTTTTCCCTAAGATTGTTGGTCATTATCCCCCATGATTGATGAATTTTGACCCAGTTCGCCATGACTTGTAACTGAGCCACCTAACCATGTGGACAACCAACCTATTAAAAGGTGCTTGCAAACATCTATAAGCCATATTAGAAACTGCTTATTACTGATAACTTAGCCAGCTACCATTAACCAACTTATTATATCGAAGTTGCTTATGAACCAAATTGGAGCTTGTAACTTACCAAGCATTAGAAGTTGCTGAAAAATCCCGAACTGCTGATATACTATCATGACCGCCATTAACCAACCTATTAGAAGTTGCCATTTTTACAAAATTGAAAATTGCTGATAATTTGGCAGTGGGTCAGTTCACCCTTAGTACCCCTGGTTCCCCTATCATTCACCCTTGTTTTCCCCAATACTGTGGTCATGCCTGATCTTAGAAGTTGCTTATGACATGATCACTTAGCCAACTCATCAGCTCTTGGATGTTGCTACTGCCATTGGACCAGCCGCGCGCCCTGTCCGGCGCCTGGCGCGTCCCTTCATCCACTGAATGATGGCACGACCCACCGCCCGGGGCTTCGCCACCACGTGGCCCGCGTCGTCCAAGCTGCTGTTGTCCGACCTGGGGAAGTGGGGGAGCGAGGTTGGAGGGCTGCATAGACGTGGCGCAACAAGAAGTAGGTAGGTTCGATGGTGAGATGTAGATAGAAAAATGGATAGATGGATGGATGGATGGATGGATGGATGGATGGATAGATAGATGGATAGATAGATAGAAAGATAGATAGAGAGATACATAGATATGATTCTCCAGCAGTTGTAGAAGGAAAGTACGAAAAGCCATAAAATGGTAAGATATATGTGATGTCAAATATTTGCGCAGAATTCAGAGTAATTAATCTAAAACGATCTGTTGACAAACTGAATTGCATATCAAATATCAATTGGGGGAAGTAAAAACCTAGCGATAGCCACACCAAAACAACGAACTGTTTTTTCAAGCTCAGCAAAACAATAATTGACACGTCTACTTGGCTGATGTTGGCATAGGTTCATTCCAGCCATCAGTTGTCTGCTTTGTATCTCCAAGCACCTCTACCATCACAATCATAGTTGGCAGCACCTTTGATTCGCTATAAGTGAACATTTGACTAACCCCTCTGCTTGACTATAGTTAATCACCAGTTCCTACAGTACATAAGCCCTTTGTTTCACTACTTATGCTCCATCCTTGCCAGTTGCATTCCCCTCGTTGATCCTTGTCGCTTCACCGGCAGGCCTCAGGGCCCGCAGCTCATGCCGAGCTGCGCCACCGAAGGGGCCGTCTTGCTCTGCAGCATGTGCTGGTGGCAAATGGGCGCTGTGATGAGAAACACACGGCCCTGGTCATCCTGAGGGCTCGAGTCAAAAGCTTCGTGACCGGTGGCGCTTCAACCACTTTGTACATGGTTGGCAACCATGGTTGGTTGGTTGCAACCACCAATTCAACAAGATGAATGGCTTCGTCCTCGAACCGAATCACTGTCAAATGGGTTGACATTTTGTTAATCATTGGTGTACCATGGTTTAGCTAATGTGGAGTTGTTCTCTTCGAAGATAAATGCTAATGCCTCCGGAGCAACGTCGCTACTTCCGAGCGAATGATCACGCACACACAGTTGAGGTACATGAAAGATGTCAATCATCATGCCTACAGGCGCCTTGAAAGAAACGCATCCATCCCACATCAACTCAAAATCAAACAAACATGAGTGCGCTATTTTGTTTGAGTTTTCATAGTTGCTGTATATATGTTGAATTTGCTCGAAACGGGATGATGAGCACATGATTGCTACCAAAGTCAGGCGAACATGTGCTAAATCATTAGCCTTCACTCACCATCGTTTATCTATCATTCAACCAACCATCTTTTGACCACAATTTCATGATCCTTCGGAGTCATTTAATCATGATAAGCCATGCTTATGATTAACCATTCAGTCATCATAAGCAATTAGCATTCCCCAAATGACCATTTTCTCCATGAAAATCGCCACGATGAACCAGTCATGAAAACCGTTCAGCCAATGCACCGACCCTGGCAGCACCAAGTGTCGGATACCACGATGCACTGATTCTGGGTCAGATCGCGTGTGGCCAAGACGTGAGGGATGGTATCCTGACCGACGCAAGAGCACAGGAGCGGCTGAGACAAAGTGGTACCCCACCAGTCGGTTGACTTAGGTTGGTTCACTAGGGGTAAAAGGCAAGTGGAAGATATCACCATAGTTCATTGGTTTGTAAACCAAGTTATTGGTGGGAAGTACTGCAAGAACATACGGCTAGAACAGCAACCATGACAAAACAATATTCCATGAGCCCCTAAAACCATCATTTTCATAGCTCATAATCCATATTTTGGAGGGTAAGCCCTTCCTTTTTTAAGATTTTGGGGGCTCATGGTTGCATGTCATCTATTGTCATCTCTCATCATTTCAATGTGACCAAGCACTGCCAACCACAGCACAAACGAGCCACCAATTCCAAGGCTCATAGGAATACTCCACATCTTGCGCTTCCACGGCGATTCCTGGCGATCCCATGATGGAGCTTGTCCCAGCGGATCGCGGCTGGAGAAAATGGACCCTGGAAACCCATAGTTATTGAACCGTCATTTATACTGGTTGATGGTTTCAACCACTATAATGGCCAATACTATAGTTCATATAGTACTCAATAGTGATTCATACAGATTAATGGTTAACAACTGGTTGATGGTTTCAACCGCTGTGAAAAATACTAGTCGACCAACCATTTATCGATCATCATATTAATATTTGGGACAATAAAAGATGATTGAAATCAACAACCAGCAAAGGTTCCTGCAAATTTTCGCATCAACCAATCCAGTGAAATCGTCATAGAATGGCGATATACCAACTGCAGCCTGTTGGTGCACACATGGGTACGGGTGCGCATGTAGTTTGCTCATGGCATGTTGCGCTTCATGGCTCCCAAAAACCAAGGCAAATAATATTGCAGTCATTTGATAGTAGGGTTCATCTTTGTCCTCAGGGTAATCATTTATCCGTGCTACTGGGCGAAAAGCTGGATCATAATGTTGGTTTCTGATTAGTATCTACCTGTTGGTTTCATCTATTTTCATTACTTTAGGGGGGTTTACACTAATCAGAAACCAACATTACTAGGCGAAAAGCTGGATCATACTTCATACACAATTCTTCTTTTAGTTGTCAAATCACTTTGGAAGCTGGTTTGCTCCAGTGGAAAAGTCAGGGGTATGAACCAACCATGAAGCAGGCTGAACTCTGCACTACTGATGGCTTCGCAGCGAAATCATCAGGTCACTTGGGATGGAAACTCGGCAAAGCATCATTCAAGACAGCCGCACGCGATTTCATTGTTCCGAGGGTGAGGGCTTCTGTGTGGTTCAAGATGTTTTCCCGTCATAGAGCTCAACCATTTCAACCCGTCCATGCCCGTCCATGAAGGATCACAACTTAGGACTGTGGCAGCCCCCCTGCTTCCACAACAAGTTCACTGTGGAGCGCTGCATCCTGAAATGGATCATGAGATGAGCATCCTTTCGAATTTTTCCATTTCTGGGCTTCACCGAGGTAGATCTTGCAGCAGTACAGCCAGCCACCCTCCGGCCCCTTATGGCCCCTCCTCCAATGGTGAGGCCATCATCCACCAGTTTCTTCATCTCAGCTTTCTGCTGCTCATCGCCATCGCGCAAGAAGTAAATCAAGTCCTGGAAGAAGGCTGACTTCAAAGGAACCCAAGGCCTGACCATGATTTTTTGAGGTGGTTTCATCATACCTAATGCTTTCATCATTACCGTTGACTTATCAATATCATTAGAAAAAACCGCTAAGATTTGATCATCATTATCATTGGTGATGCACCATTGGTGATGCTTTTGCTGATGCTTGGTTACCTTTCATCATCGCACTTCATATGAAAAAATATTGTTGAACTGGTTGACCAAGTTTTGCTTGACCATCAGAATTGGAGGGTCCATTAAAGCGGTTTCTCAAGTCATTGGGAACCCCGGAGTTGCGGAGAGTTTAAATTAAGATTAAGTTCTTGTTTGACTTTCTTACTAATTTTCATTTTTATTCAACCATAAACTATCCTCAGTCATAGTTTGGCAAACGTATTCTATGAAAGGTTATTCGATGATTTGGGGATACCCCTCATTGTGAGAACCCCCGAATTGAGTAAATAGGGACTCTTATGAATCCCTCAAACTCATCCACCATATTCCACCATTAAACCCATCGAATTGATCCATTTTGGTAGGTGAAACCTGTTAGTCAAACAATGGTTGTAAAAGTAAAATCCATGGAAAAACCTGGCACCCTTGGAATCCCAAGGTAATCAATCATTCAAAGCAGTCTTGTTTGATACGGTTGGTCGATGACTGAGATCAATCTATGGTTTGCCATGGGACTCATACCGTCGGATGAGTTGGTGTGATAAACTCGGGGCTGCAGCAGCTGGGATGAGATGTCCTACGAGGTCCTCGTAATCATGATGCATGTTTCCCCAGCGTTGGATCGCGTCAACCATCAATGGACATTCCCTGAAGGTTCGGATGGAGGAATGTACTTCGAACAGCAGCCCATAAATTATTGCCAATAAATTAATCGGGCCCTTCTTAATCGATGGCAGCCCATGTATTATGCCAAGGCCAACGATATCGAAGGCAGCCCTTTATTGCCAAGGCTCGATGTCATTAAAACCTGCACTGGCGAGGAGGAGGGGATGGGGGCCCCGCAGGGCCAGGGGTGAGTTGAACTAGGCAGCTGAAACCAATGACGTGCAAATTTGGAAGGGAGAAATCCCTGGGGATTCTTGCAGGGTTTCATGGGTTTAATCTCATGGTTTGATATGGTTAAACCATTTTTAAGGGCATAACGGCATAACTCCACGTTTGCATTGCTAAGTTTGTTGAAGCAATTTGCAGGGGTATGACACGTCGGTTGGTGCCAATGGCAGTGGCTGGTTCAGTGTGTCGATTTCATCCTGCATCACTTGCACTCAATTCTGGCATTGAAGGATCCAAATCCTGGGGGCATTTATAATCAGCCAGCGCCACATCGGAATTGCTGACAGTGAGCAATCCTGAGGTTGCGTGCAATGCGGGTTGCAAAAGGCTGCCACAGCGTGCACGCCAGAGCAAGCGGTTCTGTTTCCACTGTGAAACATCATTGTCCAACCATCCATCAACAACAGTATCAACTATAATGGGAGCAACCATGGATGATGGATCGTTTCCACCATTATCAACTATACTGACAATCATCCATTAACGATCCATGAGTCGCTAATGGCCGGGCATCATCCCAAGTGATTATCGGCCATCATCCCAAAATGGTATGATTGAAGATTAATTTTAAAAAAACATGAACCCACCAACCAGCCATCAAGTAACTTCAAAAGAGAGTATGACAACGGCTTTGGGGATACTCCGCTAGCTACACATGAAAGGGGGAAGGAACTCAACCAATGAACCTTCACAAATTATCCCCTCTTATTTGCTTTTGTTAATGGTCCTAACCATTCCTAACCCCAATCAAACCACGTGGCTGTGGGTCAAAACCCGTGCCCCTGGTTTCCCTATCATGAACCTTTGTATTCCTTATTATTGCTGGTCCTATTCCCTATGATTGTTGGTTAATATTGACTCATGGCCTTGCGGACAAAGTCTCTGTCAATGCGCCCGACCCACAGGTGTGGTCGCAAAGGCTAATTGTGAGAAGGCGATGGTTCAAACAAATTAGGATAGCAGTCATGGATCCTCCAAATATTGACTCATGGCCATATTTAAAACCCACCAGTTCACCTCAACGCGGCGGGCCTTGGATTTCAGATTGAAGATCCGGATCCTGCGGCTGCAGCCAGAGCATCTTCGCCACGAGGCGAGCGATGCCACCTGCGCGATGTGGACTCTGCGGGCTATCATGGGTCCATGGGTCTGGGTCGACCTTGGCAGAGGTTATGATATGTTATGAAACTACATATGTTATGATATGATATGTTAGGATGTGTAACTTAGTATGATATGTCAAGTTAGGTTATGATATGCTAAGCCTTGGATGCCAACTTGTTGAACAAACTGGAATGCAACATATTCATGTACAAAGTCTATCTGTCAAAATCATTCAAAATCTGCAAGCGTGTGCATGCGTACCATTCTTGCAACGCCATGCAAATGATGACAACGGCAATGGGCCAGGCACACATCAAATATGGCAATGATGAGCCAAAGTAGTCACACCCCAATTACAGACACAATTGTAATTCCATCTCCATGGACATCCAAGGAGCATGTGACACTGGAAAATATGCAACAAAGCAACACAATAGGCCTGGCTGGTGGTTTTAACCCCTATGAAAAATATGCTTGTCAACCAGAAAAATTAGTCAACCAACCAGTTGTTAATGATTACTAGCGAAAACAAAAAACATCAATCAAACCACCAACCAGATGCTCTTAGATGCCAACATGGAGTGGGGTATTGCTAAATCAATCTAAATCATAGAACCCACGCATGCAGCCCAGCACAGCCTGCCTTTGTAGCCTGTGAAGGGGTGTTGCGCCACCCATTCCTGGTCCATCGTTGGTTCATCCCATCGGTTGCATGGTATTGGGGCCCAGCAATGCGCAAATCATCGCACATCAGGAGTGAGGTGACCAAAGGTGAATATATGATGAATATACCTGGTGTTCATTATCTGGGGGCCCACTGTCATGATTACACGGCTCACTAGATCTCACTAGCAATGATGTTGACCAATCGAAAGGTTGACCAATTGGTTGCATGTTGAGTGGCGCTGGGTTGCACCCACACCATGGAGTGCTTATTTCTTGACGGCTCATGATCTTATTTTTGCCGGGCAAACTCACCCCCCTTAGCTCCACTGGGAGAACTGTCAGGTACTATGAACGGGCCACCCCGTCTGCGACAACACCAGCACCTGCTTGGTCAGGACGACACAAGGTACCGTAAACAGCTCAAAAAACAGCAGGATGATGCAGCATGTTGTCTTAGCCCAGCACGGTGCCAGGGAGCCCCATTGCAACCATGATGCCCCGCACGCGACATCGAAACGTGCCACATTAAGTCGAAGACCTGCTGCTTGTTGCTTGTTTGCTGGTTACTTGTCATTGATTCAGCTGAGAGGGACCAGTAGCTCGGGGTAGATTCACCAAATGGACGTTTCTCAAGGTAGGGAACCCCAAAGTCATCTCCTATAGTATCAAGTAGTCTGTTTTAGATGATTCATGGATGATTCTTGGGCCCCCCTACTGACAAACCCCAACTTTTGTCCACCCAACTTCTCCGCTGGTCACTGCTGAGTCTCCAAAAGCTCTTGCAGCGGCAGAGTGGTGTCTTCACCTGTAGCTGCTGGTCGCCAGCAACAGCAGGTGGTGTTGCTGCGTGGTACCTCCACAGCGCCTACCAGGCAAATGGTAGAGTATAGCCCTTTTGTTGAGTGGCTTTGTTGACTTAGCTTAATTCACTAGGGTAACTAGCAGGCAAAAAGTAGAGTACGACCATTTTGTTGAGTGGTTTGCTAATAACTTGTAGCGTTTCGGGGTATTGGTGCCACCCTGCAGCATGTCGCAAAAGCATAGACCAATGCTGGATGTGGGAATTGAAAACATGACACCAATGGTCATACTTCAAAGGCACGGGAATCTCGGGCCCAAATTTGGGAGAAAACGCCAGCAACACATGTACAAAAGATAATGCCTGAAACGCAACGAGCACTACACACACAGGTATTGGTTGACGATGATCTTCACAAGCCACCCGGTTGCTTTTTGTTTTCTTCGGTGCAGGGTGGAAAGTGCTGGGCTTAGTTTATGCCGATTGAGTTTGTTGGGAATAAACTCAGTGTTGGTGCATTCATTTCCAACTGTTTAAGGGGGAAATCGCTTCCAATATACCCAACAGGGCTAAACCAATTAATCACTGGGTTCGTTACGTTCGATGATCCCACTCAAAAATGGTTGGCAATGGTTATCTGTCCCAACCTCCACATCGCCAGCAAACAATGATGATACAGCAACGAGAGCAAACTCTTTTGGGCCCTTATTCGGACCCTCAAGTCTCAAGTTTGAGAAACATCAGTCTTTCACCAACCCTTGGGGAGTTTCTTCAACTGGAAAATAGAATCTGTACAACCCATTTTTCTTTGTGCAACCACTTTTAAGCCCTGTGGACCCCCAAACTTTTAACCCACCGGAGATGCAACGTAGCAATGGATGTGATACAAATTGTTCATGTTTTCCCAGAATTTCTGTACAACAATCAAGTTTAAATCTTAGAAAAACAAACTCTTCAACAACTGGTTGCTATAGTGGCCGCAAGCCCTCTGAACTTTCAAGCTCTCGTTGGCTTTTGCTTGGAAAAGCCATTCTTCCACTTCAACAACTTCCAAAGCCACCAACGCCCCGCAGCCACCAAGGGGCTGCTGACATCGCGAAAGCGCTTGGGATCCAAAAGGATGACCTGCCAAGGTCAAGGCGACCAGTTCGAACAGCTGCTTGGGATTGAACACCCAAGAGGAAAATGGCAAGCTGTGGTGGTGAATGATGGTGAACCACCAATGTTAATAGTTAAGAATGTTAACCACCAATGGTTCATGAATAAATTGGTTAACTATTAACCACTATTCGCTAATGAATGGCTGATTGTTAGTAGGATGGTGAGCCACCATTGACTCATGGCTAATGGGTAATAGCTGATATAGTCACGAGCTAACGATAGTCAGTTGAACATCAATGATAGCTATTACCATCGTTCATGAATGATTTGTTTGAATGATTAACTAATGATGGTTAGTGATGGTTCTTTAGCTAATGATGGTTAAATGATGGTTCATGTTGGGAGCTCAGAATCATGGCCAGTTTGGGACCCCATTTTTACCCCATGTTTGGAAGGATTCATAGTTGGAGGGTAGTTCACATCCACATTTCTGAGGAGTTTCATAACAACGAAAAGGGAGTCTAGTGATCGAGAAGCGCCAATTTGGTGGTTTCTCAAAGCAGGGGTGTACCCAGTTATCACCCAATATTCATCAAGTACAATACTAAGCCACCCCGTTTGGGGGGTCCCATATGGCTTGAGAACCACCACGTGCTGGTGTTCGTTGGCTTGTGATCTGTGACCTCCGAGATCATCTTAACGAAAATCATGATGGCTTGCGCATGATGTCAACCGATCCCAAACCGAACCAGGGCACCACGGGCCCAGCTAACTTAGTTCATATCTAGGGCACCGGGCGGTAGATATGACTAGCTTGACCCTGCATAATTTTTGGGCAATGATACCTATCCCGATGCTTCCATTTGCCATTATAGTAGGTAACCAGCTGGTTTCTACCACTCTTATCTGGGGTTGGTTACCTACTATAGTGGTAACTGGAAGCATAGGGTATTATTTTGGGACACCAATCTTCATCCGGGGTAAGCCGAATCGGGTCGTAGCGTGTGGCGAATGGGATCACCAACTTAGAACTGGAGTGTCTCCACCTGGGCCAACCTGGCTATGGGCCAGTTCACCCCTAGTCCCCCTGGTTCCCCCATCATCAACCAGGCTGTTTTCCTTATGATTGGTTGGTCATTATAAGCAATTATTGATGGTTAATATTGACCCATAGCCATCTAAGTTTTCCTTCTGATTGTTGGTTTTTTGCTGGGGCATCACTATGGGTTCGCCCTACCACTCACTCCGATATTCAAATGGGGATGAGTGGATATGAAAAAATAGTGCTGAGGCAGTTTAATATATGATTGTTGCTTAGAACCCCCTATTATTGGTTGGTTAACTGCTTGACCCATGGCCACCTGTAAAAACCTCATCTCCCAGTCCTCATGCCTTGCCCCCCACCGAACCGGACACCTCCAATTGCCTCGGTGCGCCAAGAACACCCAAGATCTCTACGTAGGGTGGTGCTTTCTCAAGCCATAGGGAATTGATGAGTGGTACTTCTAGTCAATGGAAAAGGCTTCTGCTATAAAGTCAGCTCATTGGGGGAACCACAAGAATGGTTGGTTTATTGATTTTATTGATGTTTATTGCTATAAATGCTCAATAAACTGGATGATAACTGCGGAGTCCCCTATTTCGACAAACCCCCATATTTGCGCCTGCCTTTGGGGCATTCTAAAAAGTAAATGTTGGTAAAATACTTTCCTGTTGACACTTGTTGCCGTTCAGTCTGAACCATTTTATTCACATAGCAACGGATCTGTTTGCACATGACCCCCAAGAGATAGTTTAACAATCAAGCGATCGTTATTTAGTATGTTAGCTATTTTAATAACCATTGATAGTATAACAACGGTGGCTAGTCATCATGATTTACCTAGTCACGACCCCAACCTGGACAACATTAGCAAAACCTAATGTCCTTGACGTTTTACCCCGCAACACGATCAATTTTATGAGTGGGAAATGCTTGCAGGTTCGGGCTCGAAGGACAAACCCATAGATGGAAATATCAACACAGCCTGATGTAAGGTGCTTGTTGCCCGCGGCTTTGCTGCTCCTTTTTGGGACACGATGGGGATCATTCTTGACAAGGCAAGACCTATAGTTGTAAACGCAACACTGATCCATGCTCGGCCATTATGAAAATTAAAAATCAATTGACCATCAAAATTCATCCATTAATCATCATTGGCCATCATGGTGAACCACGTTTAACCATGGTTTGACATATTGTTAACATGACAGAGTGGTCAAACACCACTAGCCATCGCCAGTCACAACTCATTACCTGGGATGTTTCAAGGCTAAACGCCATGGAATCATAGCCCACGGCAATCTGCCAATGCGCCAATGTCCTAAAGAGTAGTGCCCCTCAGGTTTAAATGGGTAGTAATTAAACCGTTTAAAAATAGTTTCATCAACCACTACTTACCCTAGGTATAACCTCAATTAACTAACTGGAGGGGGGCCACCTTGTACCCGTCCTTATTTATACAACGGGACCTACCAAGTAGCAATTGCATTCCATTCATCAAGCCGTACCTTTAAGCAAAAATATCACAACAAAATGGTTGAATCAATTCATACATACCAAAGAGGACCAAAGCATCTCTCCAGTTCTGGAACATGGTGATTGTTAAGACATTAAACGAACAAACGTTTGCCCAACTTTCAATCCAACAGGTACCCATTCACTAGCCATCAACCAACCATGAACTAAATCTGAACCACTTATCTACCACTAATGAACCAGTCTTGCTTCAACTTCAACCCTTCTAAGAACATAAGTTCACCAAACGCTTGTTCAAAGTAGGCAAAATCAAGAAACCTCACTCAAACCACCAACCAGAGAAACTATATATATACCTAGAAACTCAAGTGGCAAGAATTTTTGCCGGTGGCAATTTCTGATCGCAATTACGCCGGCAGCTGCCAGAATCGCCGGAAGCCTTCAAAAACGCCAGAGGCTAGAGAGAAACGCCTTTTCTAGAGTAAGATCAGAATGTTTGATGGCATATATCTTCTATGATCTTCTGGGCACATGGTAAGAGATCGTTGATTTCACATCAAATTGTTCCAAGATGTTCCAAGGAACTTGGAAGAATATATTTTATGACAAAGAGGTTTGTACTAGAGATTCTTGAGCAAATCCTTGGGCATCAAACACGTTGGAGTTCTTGAACAAAGATTCTTGGAGATCCACCTATGTCCCATGTCAAAGCTGAATCAACTTCACCAACCCACAACATCCCACAGCCACCGGATCCCGAAGCACCGTTTGTCCTGGACGAGTTTCAGTGACTGTGCCGGGGAGCCCAGCTGTCGCCAGACAAGGGCGTCCACCAGAGCCACCACAGGAGTCCCAAGCAGGAATCAACAATTATTATCACTCTTATCATCATTAACTTTTCAATGATGATTATATTATATAAAATGTTTATGATCAAAAAGTTTAATCAGCCTTGGTTTAACCTAGCTAGTTTTCACTTACCTCTTCTTGGGTTTCCTGAACTTAGTGCTACCGAAATGTCGCCTGAAAACAGCGTTGGTTTTCAGCAGGTATCGCTGAGCCATTCTTAAGCCCAAATTTTTGTTGGAAGCCAGTTTTCTTGAAACTCTTGCCACATGTCCTATGTGGTCTTCGTTCATCTCGCAAGCGTAAATTAGTGGGTTGATCACTCGCGGCGCTTTTGTTTTCAGCATTTGTCTCAGTTCAAATGCCATGTGTGCAATTGCATGCAGTTTCGGCTTCAGCCGAAAGGCTGACTCACCTTGTTGCAAGCAATGTGCTGCCACACGTTTGTACCCCCTGATCAGCACCATCATCAACAAATACAACCTGGAAGCGCATGGTCGTGGAAGCAAGAGATTGTGCTCGTACATCAGGTCACACATTTGCACCCCAGAATCAATAACATCACGCAAAAGACTCAGTACTTGAACGTGAGGTGCAACTTTGGGTTCTGGATTTCTAATGACCAATGACAGCTGAATCAGCAGGATCATAGTGTCCAACCCCTTCGAATTGCTCCACGCTGAATCCCGTGATGTCGGGCAATTGAAAAATGTCTTGGTGAAACTTCGTAATGCAGGAGTGTAGCGCTCTGTGAGAGCCCACAACTTGAACTGCGCGTAAGCTCGACTGAGCCTGTCATCTATGTTCTGAGATGAGCCTGCAAAGTCAAACACTTCCAAATTGCATAGCCAAACTAGGGTGGAACCAACCAGGTCCCGGCCCATTCCAACCTTGAAGGTATGGAAGCTGTCCACCTTGTAGAGGAACTCTGGCTTTGTCAGGTCATACGGTACCTTCAACAAAACTGGCTCATAAGTCCATGGACGTTCCACATACATTGTGTTTTGCCACAATGGTTCCAGCTGAACATCTTCCATGGGCACTTGTTGATGCCCTGCCATGCAATACGAGCAAATAGGTATATCTTGGCGGGTGCCCAAATTGATGTATGAGCGATCCATCCATGCCACTTGCTTGGCCTGCCATTTCATATCACCCTTGGAGCCCACCAGGGCTCCAAAGTACCGCCTCCCACCAATGTCCACCCCATCATTGAATAGGGTGACCAAATCCTTGGCAACCAAGTTCAAATGTTCTTCAACTATGGCAGGTTCACCTTCGTAGTGGTAGCCAGGTAAGCCAAACAAGTAGTAGCGTTTCAAAAACGAATGGCCATAGTAGTTGGTTCCCAAATTGTCAATCGATGCCATTTTTGGTGTCAGATTTTCAACGTGATCAGGCTCAGGCGGTAGCCAGTGCGTTGGTAAGGAGCAAAGCTTGTCACAGCAAGAGCAGTTGATTTTTTGCTCTGACAGCCCCAATGGAACCTCAATTGTTGCTTCCATGTAGTGGGTTCTTCTTGGTCCACGGCCTTCGTCACCCCAGAAACAAAGCGGTATCACCTGCCCCAGAGAACATTGTTTTGTGAATACCTGATGCTGTCCATGTTGAAGTCTGTAAGCTTCCCAGAATCCTTGGAGTTGATCTTCCAAAGTCGCTGATCCCCCTGCTATCAATTGTGGGTATCGTTTCAATAAGAGGATCAACCAATCTGATGGGTTGATGTAGTCAGTAGTCAACCATTGACCATCAGAAAGAGTGTGCTTGAACTGGCGGATCTTGATTGGCAGGGATAAACCGATACGAACAAAATGTGACGAAAGGTCCCGTTCAGCATTCTTGGCAGCTCGCCATTTCTCTTCGGCTGGCTGGTCCTCAATCCGCTTTCGCTTGAGGTCTTTGGCAACCATGGAGCGCTTGACCTTGCAGGCATGATCCTGGGCTGCGCTGCTGGGCCATTGCTGGGTAGTACAAGGACCGTGGTTCTTGGAATTGTGAACCCATGATTCTATTTGCATACCTGTCTATCAGCTGCGATGTGAAGGATTTATCCATGTGGGAAAGCCAAACCCTCTGAGCTGAATGGTTTGGCATCAAATTTGAAACCGGCGTTGATGCCAAATTCAATGCATTCCAGAGTCGCCATCGCCCATACTTTCAGCCCAGCATTGTTGTTCTGGATCATCTCCAAGCGCTGGACCACCTGTCAGCAGCAAAAACTGATGTTGATGTGGTTGACGTGGATCAACATCGGGATCAGGGAAATAAAACTATACACCAAGGGGAAAACAGTACACTGTGTTGAATCGATGTTGGTTGTGGTTGCTTCTTTCTAGGTGTTGTTTCAGGAAGTTCAGTGATTCTCGGATTCTTGTTGAAGTAAGCATCCAAAGCAGTGCATTGGCAGCACGTTGGCAATCCAATGTTTTCGCCCCTTCGCGTTCAGCGCTTGAAGCTGAGACAATCCATCGATGCCCGGCACTAATGCCACCACATCCACATTTCAGCAGATGTTCCAACCCAAGATTATGATGGAAGGGTCAACTGAGTGACCTTTGCCTCTAGCTTTCAGCCAAACTCTTTAAGCTAAACAGCTGGTATGCCAGCTAAAGCATGGGAAAACCCTTGAGCCCCTACTGTTTGGCCTTTGCCTTCGCCGTGCGTCTTGCAGGCGTTGCTGCTGCTTTGGTTGCAGCAGCCTTAGGCCTAGCTTTGGCTTTGGTAGCAGGCTTCTCCGAAGGAGCCTTGAAGACAGCCCTCAGCAACGGCCATGTTGGGGAAAATGTTTGCAGGACATGTCATCGATTCCCAAACCGACTCGAGAAAGTTGACCATTGATTCTAGGTTTCAAACTTGATTCGGTCATCGATGCTAAAAGCTTCAACAGCCCTGAGCGAGGAATGGGTTGTGGAGGATGGACTGCTAAGTAACGCTATGCACCATTCAATGCTAGCGAGGATTGACTGAAGAAACAGCTACAGTACCTCATAGGCATTCATGGGCCTCACATGTTTTACACATGTTGTTCCAGTGAGATTAACTAACATGCATGAGTGCCAGACTTCCGCTTCGCATTCAGAAATTCAGTCTTCAGCACTTTGAGCGACCTAGGTTTTGAAACATAAGGTGTGTTGAACTGGACCTTGACTTGCCAATGTTTGAATGGGATTTGCATCAGCAGGAAAAATTAGGATCGAACGGTCGATCGAACCCGTCCACCAAGCCCCGAGTGTAGCTGCTCTCAATCCTTTCCTGGATGTTGGTGAACTCAGTGATGAGGCCCTGCACTTTGTCTGCCAACCTTTGAAGGACCAGCGGGAGGGAAACAAGTATTTTTGGCGAATGATGGCCAGGCAACATTCAACATTCTGAGTATGCATTTGAACGGTTCTTGAATCAACTAAGATTGAAACAATCTTTGAAGCTGGGACATGGAAGTTCTCTCTGGAAAGGCTTTCACATGTGCTTCCAATTTGGTCAAACGCTTGGTGAGGCATTTCTGAATCTTTGGACACATGCTTGCAGAGAAAGATGCACCCTCGACCTCGGGAAACTGCAAAGATTTCAGGATCTTGGCCTGCTCTGCGCCATCGTCGCTGTCACTCTCATCAGCTTCCGAGGAAGCCTCATCCTGAGCAGACTTGGGAGCATCACCCTTTGGTTTTTTGCTTTTGCTGGACAGAGCAGGTTCAGGTGTCAAGGCCGGAGAGGCATCATTGGCATCAGACTTCCTCTTGCGTTTTCCTGCCCACAAATCTAATCGAGTTTTTTCTGGAATCAGTGATTGAAAATCAAACTCTTGTATGCCATGTTGTCACTTAGTCCTCAAAAAGAAATGACTAAAGCATGGCCTTCACCCAAAAGTTCAAATGAATCACGGTCAACTTGACGGACATCTTTGCTCCCGGATGCATCATCTTCTTCCACATACTCCCGGAAAATGTTCCGCATGGTACGCCTTAAAACTTTGATTGGCCATGGACTGTATGAATCTAATCATGTTGGAATGGATAGGGTATCCCACATGACCCAATGGTACATAGAAAATTTACTTGTTGGGAATGATCCACTTTGATCTGCGATCTACTGAAGAATGGTTTTAAAAACTACACATGGCCACACGTGGACACTATGTGGTCTGGTTTTATGATGCATCATGCTGAATCAAAGTAAAGCACTCAAAGACATATTCGAGTTCAAGTTGCTTTCTGGAGCCTTTGATCTTGACGCAGACCCAATACATCTTGCCTTCACCATATTCAGATTTCCTGCACCGAGATTGTTCTTTGGACAACTATGGACTATGGAGATGGCCACGCATGCACCCCTGTTCCCACTGAGGTCAAAAGCAGCAAATGGCCTGGTCCATCCAGGCTTGGAACCGCAAACCTTCTTGACCATGGCAATTTTCTTCCTGGGGTGCAGCTGGGGGTAAGATAACAAGAATCAACTAAGGAATCGAAGTTCAAGTTTGTCTATTGGTCAAACATCTCAACAAGTTCCAGGGCTCTCAGAGAAAGGGGGATCAGCGGTTTTCATGTCTTCCTCCGTCATGAACTCATAATCATCTTCAAGAACCTGTTCATTGATTTCCTCATAGATTCGAACGATCTTTCGGCGAAAGGCATCCTAGGATGAAGCTGGTTCTGAAAAGCGAAGTACTCAATCATTTACATAAGGCAAAGCAGCAAAGCATGCATCATAAACAATATTATATACCTGAATTGGTTTGAAGAAAAGGGCACCTTCAAATAGTTTGGAACATGTTTCCTACCTTGACATCAAATAGAAATACATTGAAAACTGATAATCGAACAAAAACGAATAATTGCAAAAAAACCAAGTAGCCGGGTTGTAGGCACATCTTTCAAACATTCTTTCCAAGCTAACCCTTCGGTCTTTATCTTTCCACTGGTCAAGTGCTTCTTGCGGTACTTGGTAAGAACCATCTGCTCTCGGTGTGAAGACCCTACGAAGACGTGCTCCAGCAGCTGCTTTGGACAAGGGTTGTGGTGGAACCCTCTCAGGAGTCTCTAAAACCTGTGTGTCCCCAAGAGCCTCACCCCAGACAGCCTCAACATCACTACCATCTATATCAATAGACGTCTTACCTTTTGTGTTCTCTGGTTGGTTCTGCAAAGGTGGACAAGGCTGATCAGACTCAGTCCCTTCTGGCTCTGGGGCAGCAGTGCCATTGGAGCCAGCATCGTCCTTGCTAGGTGAAAGGCCTCGATGAAGCTTTTCACCACCACCACCCTCTGCAGGTGCATGGGCTGGCTCGGGCTTGTCACCCTCATGAACGGGCGCAGCATCACCCTTGGCATCAACCTGTGAAGCATCATGCTTGTCATCAACCTGTGAAGCATCACGCTTGTCATCAACCTGTGAAGCATCACGCTTGTCATCAACCGGTGAAGCATCACGCTTGTCATCAGCCGAGGGAGCATGACCATTATGAGGATTTGATTCACCTTCAGCAGCATCACGAAGAGTAGGTGAAAACCCAGAAAGGTCTTGCGATTCCTTAATGATGCCCAGAATGCACCAAGAATGTTTCAGGGTAAACAGGGTTGATGAATGGTTGAACCATGTTTCAAAATCAACCCCAAAGATCCCCATGTAAAACTTCTTTGAGTGTCAGGCTTGGGAAAAAACCTGATCATATATTATAACGCATTTGACCGCCTACTGGTAATGTACCAGGGGCAGATTATGTTGTTACATTGCAATGGGTATCCAACTTAGTTTTGAAACAAAAGGTTGAACCAAACAAAAGCATCATGGCACTTCAGACAGCGGTGGCTGCGACCCGGTTTGCGAATACCCCAAAGGCGGCCATCTCTTTGAGACATCTTGCTTCTGAAGTGCCTTCTGTTTCGCCTCAGGTGAGATTGTGGAAAGGATTCAAAACAAAAGGGCTCAGGGCTATCCTTTTTCAAACATTTGGTGGTGAGAAGGAGGTAGAAGATGGTAGAAGCATCTTACCAGCAAAGAGCATTTAGATGTTTCCATTGCCAAATACTTTAAATCCACCAAGTCACCATCAGTTCATCTCTTTTGGCAATCAGCTCTGCAAGCTGGGTGTCATTCTCCATACTCATGGTTTGAGATCGAACGAGGTTGGCCCCACGCACTAAAGTTTCTCAAGACAAGGTCCTACTACCTTTGCTCTCCATTTTTTGGCTTGAAGCCCAAACACCTTCCAAACATGATCAAGCAACAGCATGTTGATGCTACAAAAACAATGTGAAATTTCATTACGGGCAATTACGCCGGAATTACGCTCAATTACGCCGGAATAACGGGTAATTACGCCGGAGTTGGGCAGTTGAAAAAAATGAAAAAAATGTAACAAATGCACAAACATTCAACAGACCCATTCATGACGTAAACTTACACACATTTCGCATTCAGACCCCCTTTTTTCAGCATCATGAAGTGCTCGCTGGGATCCTGTGAATTAAGATGCCTGCTAAATAGCCAACAGGCAACACTTCTGAATTGCCTATCTAATTTTCTTTCCTTGCAAACAACAAATCATCCAAGGGCTTCCCAAAGATGACTAGGAGTCTATCACTGACCGGAACTCTTCTGGAATCTTCAGCTGCTTTGATTTCCGTACATAGGACAGGACAGAGTCGAGGTCAGCATCGTTCCATTGGTCACTACCACCAACCATGTTGCCAAAGACATTTGGTAATGGTGTTGAAGTATCAACCTGGACCAGGGAAACCACAACACTGTCCAGTGGGCTATCCAAACATTCCCCGAAAAGCTTTCACACCACTTAAGAGAATCAAATGATGAGGTTTGAAGGTACCAACGCCTGGGGTAAAACGCCTCTCGTCTTTCGCAAGGTGCGGCGACTTTGAAGCACTGCAGCTGCAAAGGACGGGGTGTACACCCTGGGTGGCCAAGGGATGAGACATGGTGTCTTGTATGGACTGGCAAAGAGATGGAATGTGAAACCGAGGGATTTGGGATCGAACTTTTCCCAGAGGCTCATTGGCTTAGTTTATTATTGTACAAACCATTGCAAAGAATTTCCCCAAATCTTCAAAACTAAATTGCTGGGCAGAAACTGGGTTCCCTTCAAGGCTTTTGTGCCCTTCCACCGGCGAACTCCTTTGGAATCTGTGTAGCTCTCTGCAGTTTTGGTGGTGCTCTTCAGAACTCTCTTGCGTAACGATCCTTTGTTGAAAATGCTAACTCCCCATGACCAACTCCACAATCGGGTTCGCTTTGGAGTTTTGCAATTGTAGTGCTTCATCCAAAAGGACGTCTTGTACATCTTAGTTGACCAGAGCCAATTGGTTTGCAAAACAAAGGGGCAGGGACAAGACATGATAGAACATTGAATTGGTTGAAGATGATCTTGAAAAGCAATTATACCAAGCACCATTTTTGTTCACCAAAATGGTTCTGAATAAGCATGCGAACATACCAACAACAGAAAACAGTTCTGAATCCCACCATGGCACAGGAAATCCTAGACGTTTAGTCCTCCGGGCTAGCCACCGAAACCGTCTGTGCAAGTTGATCATGCTGTTGTCAGGGTTTTCAGTCAACACAGTGCCACGGGCACAAAGGGCCATGAGCGCTAATAGCATGGACCTCACACAGTTCTTTGTGAAATCATCAAAGTTTGGGATTGAACTCTCAAAAAACACAAAGCATTCCCATCATCCAGTGGCCCACCTGACGGTAAGCAAGTTGGAGTTTGACACTGAGAGATGCCGTGTGATACCTTCAGGAGTAAGAAGATCTCGACCACTAGTACCCGCGTTGACTAGAACGAAGGTGGAGCAGCATATACCCATGATCATAGTCAGGAAGGAATACTTGCAGTGAAGGATGCAGTATATACTCAGCCTTGGATCACATGGATTTAAACAATGGGAAGTAAAACAATACCACATTTCTCATTGACAACAATCAAAAAACAATGT
The DNA here is from genome assembly GCA_009767595.1 of Symbiodinium kawagutii. Taxonomy (NCBI): domain Eukaryota; class Dinophyceae; order Suessiales; family Symbiodiniaceae; genus Symbiodinium; species Symbiodinium kawagutii. The sequence continues at coordinate 124,406 of VSDK01015179.1, forward strand.
TTAACCATTCAGAGCAACACAAATCCAGCATTGCCCAAGAGATCAAAGCATGACCTCTCATTCGTGTCATAGGTCACATCGTGAGCACAGGCTGAAATGCCAATGGCTTTGGCTAACTTCGTTATCCTAGCCGCACCAGCATATAGTTCCATGATTTCATACTTCGGATCATCGGTCCACAGACACAAGAAAGAGGTCAGAAGTACCAGTCGCACAAAGGCCTTAGCTTGAGGAAGCAGTAGGAAGGAATAGAGGATTCAAGGGAGTCATCTATTACCGGTTACAGGGTGAACTGTTCAGACATGCTATGGCTATAATGCAAGCAGGAGTCTTTAGGAGCTCCGTACTGGATCAAGCGCCGAATGGTGATCTCTATTTCAAAAGGAGTCATGGCGCTGAATTGGACACCCAAGCCAAAATCTGCAGAGGCCAAAAGAATCCAAGTAAGTAGCAATCAGATTGCACATGGATCATTGAGGGCTGTGGACTTGATTGATCAACCATCCCGACTTCCGTTCTAGCCTTCGTCATCAGCTGCTGCGTGAAGCCGAACATAGGCAGAAAGTGGTGGCATTGCCGTACCTGCGGGATGGACAAGGGGCACCCACACTATGAGTTAGAATAACTGTAGCAACTCAACCACCCATCAGCGAAGTAAACATGTGCGTTTTCTGTCAGCTCGCAAATGGCCATCTATGCACGGTGGTCCCGTACAAACTGTAAGAGGATATGGAGCTCCAAATACCCAGCCCAGACCCTTGTTTCCAAGGGCCAGGATCATTGGAATGCCTTGATGATTTTGGGAAAACATTGCTATAGCCAACACAAAGTTCACACTCTACAAGATCAAGAGTTGTGGCATTCCTCCCCAAAAGGAGTCTACCCATACACTCAAGAAGAAACTCGGACCGTCTAAGCACAGAGTTGGCTCATTCTCACACCAGCGATCCAGCTGCTCTAGCCAGGAATCCTCAAACCTGGGCGGACGACAAGAAGGTCAGCATGGTGGGGCTATGGTGGAGCTCAATTCTATCAGCAACAAGTCTTCAGTTGTTTAATGATTGTTTCACGTTTCACTATTATTAATCCAAAGATCCATCATAAGTCTCCAAAAACTGCTTTGCCCAGCGAACGCAGTGATCATTGTATTCATGAACCGGGATGTTGGTATCCTCTTCGAGCTTCATGTTGCAAAATTTCCAGAATGGTTCCTGGAAACATCAATCAAACAGTCAGTGTGTGTGGTAGCAATCAATTTGAAGAATCCATGTCAGTCGACTGGGTGCAGAAACACATTGCAGTCCTCAGCAGAGCTTGGAAACTGCAAAAGCGGTGAGATCTGGTTCTCAAAGCTCTCACGCACAGCCAAATGCCAAGATTTAGCGGGATCGGTTTTGGGGCAGTACCGACGGGCAAAGGATGCTTTCACACGGGGCCTGGCATTGGGGGCCGGGGCTGGGGCTGGATGCTCAACCTCTGCCTCCCCACCTGTGTTTTCCTGTGCTTTGCGCTTGCGCTTTGAAGAAGCTGCTTTGGGCTCAGCAGTGCTGCTCGCGCTGTCGGAAGCTGCTGGTTTCTTGCTTGCTTTTGACCCTGGCTCTTTCGAACCTCTTCCACGGCCTTTGCCTTTCCCCCTGCCCTTTCCCTCACCCTTCTGTGCTTTGGCCTTTGCTGCGGCCTTTGCTTTGGATGTTGCTTTGCTCTTGGATTTTGCCTTCGCCTTCCCCTTGGCCTTGGCTTTTGCCTTGGGTTTGGGGAAAGCTTCCAGCTGATCCTTTCGCTTGAGATCCACCTGCCGAGTGAGAATCAGAGTTGCAAATTGAATCACATCATTGAATTGAGATCAAGCCAGTTGATCGCTGAATTTGAATTCACCACAACCCCTATCCCTTCCCATGGCCTCATCTTCCAGCATCTCAGCGCTTGTGCCTGAAGCCGCAGGCTTTTTGTGATTTCGCTTTGGAATTACAGAAGGAGGTGGCATCTCTGCTGATGGGACAAGTTTTGTAGCCGATGGGACTGGTGCTGTAGCCGATGAGATTGGTTCTGTATCCTCTGGATCAGGTTGTGTGAGAGGGATGTCATCCTCTCGGGAAGGGTCATCAAGAGGTTGCCCAGATTCCACATTGCAAGCCATGACATCAGCCGTGTTCTCAAAGTCCAAGGGAAGAGTCTCGCCATCAGGTGGATATGATGAACCTGAAATGTCAAACAACCATTGATTGTAGATATCATTGGCAAGTGTCCGGATGGAAACTGATGCAATTTAAGTTCTTAAAGTTCACGCCTGCAGTAGGAGCCTCCTCCCAACTCGATTTGGCTTTTTCCCCCAAAAGGGTAGCCTTTCGCACAGCAATTTCTTGCCTGAGATTGCAAGCAGATCGGGCCACAGTCAACAAATATTAATCTGATAATTCATTAGGTCAACCAACAGAAGTACAAAGCATTATTATTTGTAGCTCAGTTACTCCAATCGAGCGATTTCAGACTGAACAAAGTCCATCTCCTTTACCCTATCCTCTGGTTTTCGATGTGACCAAGGGGTTCCAGGAGAAGGTGTTGGCTTCAGCATGGTTTCCCCGCCCATTCGGAAAGCTAACTGTTCATTTAAGGGGTCCACATCAATGTTCGGTGGGTTCTTTCTAGGCGTCATTGGATCGATCACAGTGTCACCCGGAGACTCATCATCATTCTCAGCTGGATCTCCATAGCCATCCAGGTCCACAGGTTGGTCATCCTCACCAACTTCTGACTCACCATGCTCATGGGCCTCCTCATGATTACTGTCATGACCATCAGCTTGGGGAGTCTCATCAAGATCATTATCCCGTTGACCCTCAGTTTGTTCTCCCAGATCTTCCGTAGACCTTGCACCTTCACGGACACTGAAATGCTTCGCCAGGATGTCCATGAGCTCTTTGATGTCTGGGTCCTCAGCTGAAGTCAGCAGAGGTTCAATTAAAGTATGATGAGCGGTTGTTCCACTGAAAGTCTCTGATTGGAGGAAACAGTGTGAAAACTAAATCGGGCCAGTGTCTTTTCGCTTTGACCCATCATGCCTACGAATCATCAAAGAAACAAATCCTTTGAGTGCGTGAGCTTCACAATGGACCAACGCACAGTTCTCGGCCAACTTGATATTGCGACGGAAGAGTCGAATCTAGCCAGGGTGGAAGCACTCTCATGCCGAATCAAGTGGAACCCAGAAACAAAAGTTAGGAAAACATTGGAAGCAACCGGGCCCGCCTGAGGCTTGAGACAAGGGATCGGCACCGTTTTCCTGTCCTCAGCGTCGGGGCACCAACTGTGCAAGAGATGGGCAACAATGGATTTGTTGAGCTTGATCGCAGGGAAGTTGATCACACCAACCATCTTCTTGCCGGCTTTATCAATTGGCCATTGCAAAAGCCCACCGTCTTTCATAGCTCGACGCCTAATCGAAGAATCACTTTCCCAATTTTCTGCTAGACCAATGAGATGATCGCCATCTCTCAGCAGAGGTTTGGGGTCAAGCTCAGACTCATGAGGATGTTCCATAGCTACAAGGCTACCCACCCACTAACAATGCTACACACAGCTGGGCCAAAATGCTTCATAGTCGACCGGATGTTCTAAGGTTTGCTCAAATCATCAGCTCATGTTTTCAAGAACTGGGACATCACAGAGCCCAAGCCCGAATCCCCCAGCTCCAGTAGGGCACCGGTCCACAATGCCACCCAAACCTGGCAGCGACACCGCTTGAAACTGCTTTGGCCCGGGGGGTAGTGAACAAAGGTTGTCAAATCATGCCAGGCGAACCTTGCAGCCGTGAAGTTGTGGTCAAAAAGTAATGGGATGGCCTGGCCGAAGAAATAATGGGGAATGAATGACTGACTACATAGCTCCCCACCTCCAGAATGGTTCCAGGAAGGGTTTTCCTTCACGAGGGCGACCATCATCATACCTGCTCACAAAATTCCATGACTTGAAAGGTATTGATTGAAGAGAACATGTTGATAGGCGCACCGGATGCCAATGACCAGGAGATCAGCGGAAGTAAGGGTGCATGAATCCATACCTGCGTAGGGGGATGAATCAGCCAGAGCTACAATTCAAAGTATCCCTGAGTGAGCTCCCAGAGATGCTATTCATACATTGCATCCCTCAGCTTAAAAGAAGTGGTCTGAAACATTGGTGTTTTTCCTTCCTCTCAGTTAGCCACGAGATCTCTCAAAATTTGGCTGCTATCATGCTGCCATCCTGAGCTCTAAGGTCAGCTTCACTTCACGTTTTGTGAGTCTGACTGTGGCGGCTTCTCAGTGGGTTCATCGAGCTGTCGTTTCATCTCATCACCTAGGGTAAGTGAAAGATGATTGCGATTTGAAAATGAAATTAAGCAGTCAAATCGAAACCTCACTAAATCCTGAATCAAAAACATATCATCACAAATTAGGCAAGGAACATTCAGCCTTCCATCCCCAATAGAACTCATAGAGTGCATACACTGACCCCTTTGCCGCAAAGTTTTCAGCTATATCCTGCGCAATCGATGCACTCATTCGATCCTTAGAATGTTTCACACTGCGACTCACTACTCTTGCATACCACAAGGTATGGCAGTAGCTAAACCGCACATGGAATTATTGCAGAAAAGAATCAGTGCCAGGGTCAAGTGGCCAGAGGGCCCGACGGGCTTCAGTGAAAAAACCCTCTGGCATATCACCAAGACCTGATAGGGATGTGGAAATGGAGAGTAGCGCTATACTTGGGATGAACAAGAGCCAGTTGGTGGTGCAACATCAAGCAACCAGCTCTGAAACCAGCCTGCTTTGTCCAAGATCTCTTGCACGGCCGGCTCCATATCTAAGAAGCAACCCTTCTAGATCCAAAAAAACTGCAGCCGGGCTAAAGTTTGTAAGCTGAAGTAGTTGCATCATCAAAACTGTTGCGACAAGGATGAAAAGTGCAATGCAAAGTGCAGGGAAGGGGTAGCGCACCATCCAAGTGGCAGCCACATCTTTGGCAGGGTCAAAAACCTATCCAGAATCCTGTAAGCCAGAAACGCCGGCTCCTAAGCAATTACGCCGGCAACCCTTGAAAAGCGCCTTTGGATGTATGAAAGCGCCTTTTTTCTAAAAGGCAAAAATTTTAGGGCTCTACGAGTCTGCAGGTATAGCCTATAGCTGGTAATGAGTCTCCGTATCCAACTGCTCCTCGCAGCGCGTCGTGCCACGTTACTCGCCATCCAAGGGGTGCTGCGGAGGTGAAATCATTCGCAACTGGGCGAAGGACCTGGTCACGGCGCGAAATTTTGCGGCGGCGCAGCAACGTTGAACACCAAGCGAGTGACACTGACAGAAGGTACAGGATGGGGCCCGCCTAGTTTTAAGTTGATTAAAAAGATATTTAAATATAGTTATATCTACCATAACTGGTAGTTACCCTAGTTATAAGCCATGTTAGCTAATTGAACGGGGCCCACCTTGTAACTGGTGGATGCCAACCCGAAGGAAGGAAATATAAATACGAGGGGAAATAGTGGCCAAGTGCCAGTGGATCATCACCAAAGCAAATCTGTTTGATACGAAGGAAGGACATATAAAAACACCACAATTTGTGTAGAAAGGAAGGATCATTGATCTACTGGTTGGTGGTTTCAACCCTTTTGAAAAATATTAGTCAACCAACCATTTGTTAATGATTACAAGGAAAAATAAAAATGTTTGAAACCACCAGCCGGGTAAGAATGTGTGCATGAACTTGTCAAAGGTTGATTATTGAGTGACGCGGAACCAGGGGTACAGGGCTTTGACTCACAGCCGTATGAGCAAACATGGTTAATGATGGTGAGCTGATAGAAAGCAGGAAATCATGATGGTTGATGATGGTGAATTAGTGGGACGAGTCTATAATCGATATCTAAATTGACCGATGGTTCACCAAGCATGCTTGATGAACGGCTAGTAGTGGATGATTGTTCTATGGGGAGGTCTCAACTACAAGGTGGGGCCCCCTAGTTGTGACCAGGTTTATAAGACTTTTAGCTAGAATTAAATCCATCATAATTGCTAGTTACACTAGTTATGAACCAAAGAATCGCTATCTTGAGGGGCCCACCTGGCCCACCTTGTACAAGTAGCAAATAATCTTCTCAACTGGTATCTCAGTAGTTGGCTTAGGATGCCATTGTGCAAGACTCTGTTTACAATTCGCGCCGTCGGTGAGGCTACATGATGGTGGTTATATAATCATCTTAATGATGGACATTTATATGATAATGGTGAATATGCTAAGCAAAGGTATTTGATAGTCAATCCACTTAATCATCGTAATTAATGATCTTGATGGCCCATGGTGATGTAACAAAGGTGAATGATACATGCGTTGTAATGATGAATAATATTGAATGATACTCAATGATGGTGAATCAGCTGTTGCTTCATTAAGAATCGTTGGCTTTTCTGGTTGAAACCCTTAAGATTAAGAAATCAAATCTCATGATTTTAGTTGAATAATCGGTCACATGTAATATTGGACCCAAACTTGTGGGATGAATATGGATGAATAAAAAATGATCGTTGACCATGAACATTTCTAATAATGTCTATTCTGAAACGGCCGTGAATCCGAAGCTCGCTACGGCATTCATAACCGAAACAACTCACTGTACCTGACACAGCCAGGGGCATCACCTTGAATCTTGGTGACTTATTCTAACTCTCTGGTCATCAACCCGCCTGAACTCCAGGAGTTCTGCTTCTCGCGGAGTTGCCAAACTTTTGCTGCTGCTTTCCGGGTGAAACTGTTGCGCAATCACATGGCTTGCAGTTCACCTTTCCCTAAAAGGTGGCCCCCCCCGGCTATAAGTTGATTTACAAGCCATTTAACAAGCTACAAGGTGGCCCCCCCTGGCTATAAGTTGATTTACAAGCCATTTAACAAGCTAGTTATACCTACCATAAATAACTGATAGCATCTGATAGCTACCCTAGTTATAACCCAAGTTAGCAAACTCCATAACTGATAGCTACCCTAGTTATAGCTAACTAAGGGGGCCCACCTTGTACAAGCTCTGACCCTTCACTTCCCAACCACTTCAAATCAGCAATCCCCTCGACAATGCGCGGGAGATTTGACCGTGAGTCGGTATCGGCGTCGCTTGGCCGGCGGTTCCGCGTCGGGCTCGTAGCACAGAATCATTCGGTGCTGCCCTGCGAAAATGTGACCCCTGCAGGTGGCTGGGATGTTTGTAACCAGCACCAGGAATCTCCGAGGTTCGATGCCACCCTGCTCAATCTCCTGATCCAAGCCCTGGATTGCAGCGTCAAAGTCGCTCTGATTTTCGTACTTCAGAACTTTCAGCTCGTAGAGGAGCAGTTCTGCTAGAATTCTTGCACAGACCTGCCGGGCTGAGCTTGCTGCAGCTCAAAGCTGTGACTTTCTTTAGTTGGAAACTATGATATTGTCACTGGCGTGCCGAGAAAAAAAAGAAACAATCATCTAGTGACTAGTGATCCTATGTCGGGTAGTTCAGTCCCTGGCAATTCGGCAACCGTTTGTCTTCCCTACTACTCCAAGGTGACCTTACCATAACACCCATGGGAGGCGCTTCTAAAGGAACATCTGCGCAAACTGCAGCAGGTCAACGGAACCAACGCTCCCAGTCCCGTGGCTGAAAAAAAAATAGCTGAAAACGCCTGGACTTCAACCAATTGTCAGTGGCTGCATCTTGCTGGTGGTTGGTATCCGGCTATGACGGTATCATTTTGACCGTCAAGAAACAGCCATTGACACATGATTTTAAGTGGTACCTGGGCTGACTTTGCAGTGAAGGCAACCATATGGTTCCCCCAACACTCCCGCTTACACTTTGAACAAATAAAGACATGACTGACGTTCACTGTACCTATAACTTGCCATAATGATTCACAGGTAGCATCACTAACTCACAATGATCAACTGCCATTGGATCATCACCAAACCAGTCTGCTTGGTGGTTGAACCACCCCTGTGAAACATATTAGTCAACGGACCATTTGTTAATGATTACGTTGGGGAATAAAAAATGTTTGAAACCGTCAACCAGATCATCAATCGCCATTATCCATGGTTCATGTTGCATATCATTGCTGGGTTGTATGGATACTGTTGGTAGCCATGTTATCACCAAACGAATTTTTGCAACCATGGTTGGTCACTACTAACCATGATTCATCACGGTCAAAACCAGCTGGCTGTGGTGTTCCCTTGGTGGCTGGTGCGGCTTGCAGGAACCCCAAGCCGTCCCAATGTTGGGCTTACCCGGGAAAATGCCCCAAGGAATCGTCATTGCTTAACATGAGCCCCCAAGGGCCCTTAAATAAGTAGGGTTTCACCTCCAAAAATATGGGTTATAACCTGTAAGCATGATGGTGAACTGGGGGCTCATGGTAATCATATGGTGGCTTAGTGCTTGGTCGGTGATAGTTGCTGAATGGTTTGATGTGGTAGAATGACAATCCATTAGTGGTTGGCTGCAGCTTAACCATGGTTGATGAATGGTTTGCCATTTTTTTGCCGAAAAAAATGTACTGGTGACACTACCATAGGACAAACACCGTGTCCACCCCGGTGTTCATCCCTGTATTTTGTGACTTTTACCAACTTTTACAGGGTATTGAGGGTCAAGGTATATACCCTACAGTAGCTACCTTTGCAGGCCACTGCGCCAGCCCAGTCGTCTTGTGAAACCATCACCCCGTCTGCTCCACGTCAAGTAGGAGGAATCATCACTCAACGAAACCCACATGGACTGTCCCCGCCTCATTGAGGGGCCCTTGGACTTCCGCCACGTTGCAGCAGGACAAACGCAGCTGCACATGAACCATCTGAAGCCTCTCGTCTGGCTGCAGTTGCTGGAGCTCTGCAGGCTCCCTGTCCTCCACTTCCCAAGGCCTTTCAGCAGCTTCAAAGTCCCACTCCCAGAAGCGCAAAACTCGGGCGATGGACTGCCATGCCAGGCTCGGACGCAGATCGCCTCCAATCTGCAGCTGGTTCTGCATGGCCAAATCTTCCGTGATTGGCCAGGGCCAGTCATGGCCAAGGACCGCACAACCGCTGCACCGAGGCGTCAGGAAATACGCCAGGATGGCAGGTAGGCGTCGGTCAGTGGAGACCATTGAGGTGGCGACAAAACGGGCCAAGTCCACATAGTGCTGACAGATGACCTGTTTGAAGCGCTTGAGTTCAGGACTGAAATGTTGGCACAAAGCCAGGTTGAACATATTCCATGACTCCATCCCCACCGTTAGCTTCCCAAAGATCTGGACGAAGCGGCCCTCACTCTCTGCATGGCTTGGGGATCCGTTCAAGACTTCCTTGACCAAAATCAGCGCCTCGCGAGGGCGAAGGTTTGGGGCCTTTCTGGCTGTCCACGAGATGTCGAAGTTTGGCGATGCTGGGTGAAATCTGCTGTAGTGCATCGCTTCCAGGAACTTTCCTGTGTCAGGCCACTTTTTCAAGCAAATTCCTGCAGCTGATTCATGGATGTACAACTCTTCACTCAACTGGGAAAGCTGCATACGTGGGTTCAACTCCTTTGATGTCTGGGTGGCTGTGTAGAAATTCAGGATGGGACTGCGAAAGTGGTTCTGCAGTGGCCCTTTCGGGTCGAGAAGTCTGAGTTCAAAATCTCGGACAGTTTCATTCTGCATCTGAAAACTGCAGAGCTCATCACCCTTCAAATTTCTCACCTTGACCAAGATATCCTCGCCATCTCCCAGCATGTTCCATGATGCTATCAAGACTTTCGCCATGATGGACGCACCGCTGCTATCCGCTGCTGGGTAACAAAATCCCGTCGAAACACAAAACCGTCAATTTGGGTTTGGCTGCTCGTTGGGCTTGTGCTCAGGCAAAAATGGTGGAACTCCCTTACAAAATTGGTGCCCCTCCGAATCACAACTACTGTTCGGCAATACCCCTGCCAACACAACTGTACCGTCATTGGTGGCTTCTCGCTGCACAGCAAAAATGGTTGCAGTGCACGGTGATCATGATGGGCAAGCATGACGATGGCAACATCCACCCTCAATAATAATCTACTATCGGCTACTTTACCACCCAGTTAACCAGAATTACCCATCGAAACCCCAATGGTTTCTCTGTAAATCACTGGTTGGTGGTCATTATAAACAGCCAGCACATATTATAGCTTGGTTACTAGACCTTGTATAGCTTGGTTACTATACCTGGTTACTATGGCTTGGTTGCTATACATACTATAGTCACACTATATTTGTTCTGGTTTTGTTGTCACCTAACCATTTGGTTCGTGGCCTACTTACTTCCCCTTGTAGCTCCAGCCCTCGCTCCCCCCACAGCCAGGACCAATTCCTCAGCACAAACATTTCCAAGCGCAATTCCAGCTGCCCCACGTGCTCCCGTTGGGGATACCCTTCTGGTAAGGTCCACGGCTTGTTTCCAGGAGGGAAATCATCAATAGTTATGTTTGAACCATCACGATTGATGAAGCATGTTTGACAAAAGTTTCGAAAAAAACATTTAAGAATCATCACTAGGCAGCCGTATCTCAACCCTGATTCAGCATCTTGGAGCGTTCGAAAAAATATGCCGCAGTCGGGCTCCCACTCTTGCCCTGAAACATTCTCACTGGGTTGCTGTAGCTTGACGTGTAGTGGGTAGGAATTCTACCATATTTGCCAGAGGAGAACATGTATCAACCGTCCAAACATGGCTAGTTCAATACATCAAGCTGTCAGAGTTTCAGCCCCGGTGACTGCAATTCATTCTTTTGCTTGTCAACAATCACTGGCTTGATCATCTGGTTGACTACTTGGATGTGCAGCTGTGGTTATAACCATGGTTATAAGCCCTATAAGGTGGCTTATAACCCCCAGAAACCATGGTTGGCGACCACTTACTAAGTGGGAGTGCACATCCAAGTAGTAAACATGCAAATCAATGACTGGAAGGCCGTTTGTCAGCTTCACCAGCCTGAAGGGTCTGCTGCCATGTCTGAGCATCATGAGGCATTGTTATTCATAAATAATCGTCACTAAAGGATGAACTAATAAATACTGATAGCATCATTTGGTCGTCATACAGTGGTCAGTGGCTCTTAAGCCATTCAATGCAATTAAATTATTGCAATCCATTCACCCACAAAAATACTGGATCCATGGCTGATTTTTCGCCATTATTGACCACAGTATTATCCATGATAGGCCATCATAAACCATTCTTAATGATTAATAATAATCACTTAGCCAATCTTGTCTGACATGAAGCATGTGTATGAAATAAAACTAGCCATCACTTTACCATCAACTAATCGCTGTTGACCACCAAAGACAGTCAACCATGACTTTAAAATCAATGCGTGTTTCTCAAAAAAGGGGGAACCCCCAGTAATCATCCCATATCGACCATTTAAGCAAACCAACCGTTTTGGGGAGTTCCCAATTTCAAGAAACCTCCATTTGAGTTTTAGCATCCAATTACCACCATTAACGCAACATTCAACCACCATTGGCCCATCATTTCACCACCATTTGCCCATCATGTCACCATCCATCCGAACTCACCCCAGGGCCGTCATTCATCCAGGCCACACTCGGCGAAAGATGTCCCAGGGCATGGGCAGTGGACATCGGAGACGGCGCCAGGGCAACAAGAACAAAAGCACCGCGATCAAAGTCAAACCTCATGGCGTCCAGGTAGCAGTTGTTTAAGCATTGTTGTTGACCACCAAGGTTTGTGACCAATGGACCACCATAAGTAGCCTAAAAAGCCTAAAAACCTCAGGCTCTAGCTGTAAGCCACCCAGAAACCTCAAGGTGTCCAGGGAGGGCAATTGAGGGAGGAGTTTAACAAGGATGAAGATTCATAGGAAATTGTTAAGGTTCATGTTGGTCATTAAGATTCATAATGGTCAATGATGAAGAAAGGTTATATGATAGGGAGCTTTTAATTTCAAAGCCATGAATTCAAGATCCTCTTTGAGCTATATGGAGTTTTGATGTTAGCAAGAAGGTTTTCAGTATAGCAACTGTTTCAATCATAAGTTGTGAGCATGCTTTATCATAATTTCAGGAACATCATGGGTCAATAAGAATATTTGCATTGACTAGTGCAATGATAGTAGCATCATACTTAATTTCAGGAAATTTCCAATGGCGTCAATCATGGTTAGTCATATTTAGTAGTGGCTATGGTTATGCTAAATTACTAAGCTAATGGCTTATCATGCTTGGTAAGCAGTGCTAATCCTGGATCAATCAACCCCTGGTTGATTAACAGGGGGTGTCCCCCAAAGGCCTTGGTTTCCCATTCAAAAGGTAGCCCCCAAAAATAAATCTAGGTTCATTATTCCGGGATTTAAAAATCATGGTAAAGATGAACCTTGGTTCACCGATGTTGAATGTCGTGATTGAACAGTTCCAGGGTTGATCAATGGCTGGTAAAAAAGTTGGCTGTACATGGCTGGCTGATAAGCAAATAGTAGTGGTTGATTTTCAGATTCAGGTTGGCTAACCATTAATAATCAAAGGTGATTGCCAATGGTTGAGAACAAAGCATCCATGGCAAATAGCCAGATATATCCAGATATTACAGCAATGGTTGATTGTCAATGGTTGCTCGGTATTAAAACTCTATTGTTGGCTATGGCCAACATCAGTTGAAGTTGATCGACCTACTGCTGAACCATTAATCTAGGTTCACCATGATGAAAAGTTAAAACATGCAGTACATCAGTGCAGTAGTGCAACCATCATGAATTCTTGGCCACTACATTGCCCATTGCAAACCATCATCAATGATTGCTGGCCACTGCCAAGCACTCATTGATAATTAAATGGACCGTTTTCAACTGTCATATACATCCATTTATAAACGGACACATTGGAAAATCTATTCTTGGAGCTGCTAACGATCATTCAGCAGCATGTCAAGCCACTACTTATCACCCAAAACGGTGGCATTAACCATGTTAAACCGCCATTTATCACCCAAAAAGCTATGGTCCCACCATGTGAAACCGCCATTATTCACCAGCATTTCTAATGCCAGAACATGTTTGATCCGGTTTGACCATTGAGGCTGGGTCATGCTGGGTCGGCACACCGCTGCCACCCAAGTCTCTGATGATCAAGTTCACAAGGGCAACGCCCGTGGCAGGGGCGGTGCTGGCTCCCTTGGGCAAGAGGAGGCCTGACGGTGTAAGCCTGTAGAACAGAGACTGGCATAAGTATACCTTGACTTTCAATTACCCTATCATTTTGCGATTGATGCCTACTATTTCGTGAACTTGACATATATTGATGGGGTAATTGAGGGTCAAGGTATTGTTAAGGTGTCTTCTTTCTTTGCCAGGGCAAGGATTGCCCAGAAGTTCACCCGGACAATAAACGATTAACCATTGTGAAAAGTTGTGTTTGTCTGGACTGACTGTTGAATAGGTTTTTGCCATAGGCAACACTTAGACCATCAATAACCCATTTGAAGTTGTATGTTTCCCGATTGTCCAGGGTGATAAGCCACTTCACAGGGATGTTTTTCAAACATGATGGCAGTTTCCAAACTACGAATGGGCGAAGCTAGGCTTAGCACTTCAGGTTTTCCCAGGAAATTCTGGCTTTGAATGAATTTGAGTAAGAATAAGTGCGGAGACATCATCATCATCATCATCATCATCATCATCATCATCATCATCATCATCATCATCATCATCAGAACTAAATTGCCACGACAGAACTGCCAATCGTCATGGACAGCCTTCGCAAACAACACTCACCACCAGGCGAAACACAAACATATCTTGAACTTGCACCTTCTGCTTGGTTATTCTTGTTTGTCTATGGTTGTCTTCTGTTGCTTAAGCGAAGGCGGCTACATGCGAAACATGATGGTGCCCAAAGCTTGTAGTACTCTCCGAACTACCCAAAATCATCCCTCCTAGTGCCGGGATACCGACTGCAGCATGCCTGGCAGTGAAGAAAGTGAAGCAAACATTTTGGAAAGGCTCGCTGGAAGCACAGCTGTGGTGTCCATTGTCCTTACCGCGCCGCAGCCGCGCAGAAAGCGTCGTGGTGGTAACCCCAACTGTTACCAGTCCAATTTCACCAAGGAACTCGCCCGCTTAGGATGTTATACGTGCTGTTCCCCTTGAAAAGTCCACTGGCATGTGCACTGGGGGCTCGTGCCCTGGGATAGCCATGATAAAGGACTGTACAAAGTGGGCTATAACCCCAGAACCGTTGGCAGAGCCAAGGTTTTCGATGCTGTAGGCAAAGGCACATTATGCACATACATCTCTCACATTGCACATGCACATTTTATCTGTGTGTCAGGCTGCAATTGGTACATGGAGCCTGTATCATGTATGCACAGACGCAGCTGGCCCCTGGTTTTCTGATGTTTGCTGAGTAGTTTGCTGCAGTACGTTGCTGGTGGCTACCGCCTGCAGCTCAGCATCTCTGGATCTGCCCGCAGCTGGTGCCGTGACGAAGTGAGCCGTGGACGTGAGCCCAAAAAAAAAGCTGCGCGGTGACCGTGCTGGATGGTGAAACTCCACCCGAGTCAGCACCCAACCCAAAGATGGCGAAGTGCATGCTGCAGCTGGAGAAACTGGAATGCTGAAAAGTGACGATGGCACAGGGTCGACACATGGAATCAAAAACGTTGAACATTAATTCCAATTCGACCATTCAAATATCTGGTGCCGTCTTCCCAAGTCAAACCCGGGGACGGTTTAAGTAGCTGGTATAGATTCCACCGCTGATGAAACCCCCCAACTTGGATTTCAGAAGGTGGTGTAGCTTGCAGTCTCCCCGCTGACAGAGTTGCTAAACTTGAGACTTGGAGAGGTTTAGTCAGACAAGAATCTGAAGAGTGTAGAGTACCGCTGTCCCACCCCAAACATGCCAACTAGCAGGCTCGAAATATCCCTGCTTAAACCTGCAGGCACCAGCTACAGAGTAGTGAAAGGACAAACGCCTGGCTGGGAACGACGATGTTTAAACATCTAAGTCAACAATGGTTGGATGACGAACCTTATGCTACCATTATAGTAGGTAACCAATCCCAGCCACAACAATGGTAGAAACCAGCTGGTTGCCTACTACCATGGGAACTGGAAGGGTTGGATCTTGCAATTCACCAATATATGATCCTGAGTCCGCATGCAAGACACTACGCTTATCGTAACAACAATGGGGACTCGGGGGCAAATCAACTAGCAACAACATGTTCAAAATACGGGGTGCTTGACGCTCACTGCCTAGGGAGTATCTGGGTCACAGGCGAGTTACTCTCTCTCTCTCTCTCTCCCTCGCTTTCTCTGTGCATGCCAAAAAAAAAACACGCTGAACTACTCTGTGATAGAGTGATTGCATGAACACCTCCTTCATCCTAAACTCTTCATAGTGGATCAAGGGCCCTTGGACCACAGCTGTTTACATCACATAAATCGAACAGAATAGTCGAGATGTTAGTATGTTCACCTACGCATTCGTTGGTATGTTGTAGTGATCCATTCCCGCAAACATTATGGGCGTTTCTCCAAATGGGGGTGCCCCCAGTTATCATCCAATACGAATCATATATACTAATAAGCTAACCTTTTTTAGGAGAAAACCCCGTACAGAATGGTACCCCCTGGTCGGTACCCACCATCCAGTATAGCTGTATCCAACCTAACGGGCAGTTACCCTAGTGAACAAAACTAAGTTACCTATGGCTATAACCATGATTACATAACCATTAATTAAGGAACCATTCTCAACCATTATTACCCATTAATTACCAATTGATTAGCGAGTTAAGTAACTGGGGGGTACCACTCTGTTGCGCGAACTGGGGGGTACGACCCTGTATGTGCTTGCATACGCCCTGCAAGAAGCGGGCGTTTGGGCTGCCGTGCTGTCAGCAATTGTAACATGGCTCTCCGAGCCTCCAACAGCACACGATTTATGCGCTATATCGATGAGCGATGATGAATGCAACAATAGATATACTTGTGGTTACTCGTGGTTTCCAGTTATCTAAATGCATTTCTATTGATTTATCATGGTCTAAGAGGCTATATTGGTGCTTATCTACTGGTTTAAAGTGGTCATCAACAATTCGACTACAGCAATTCATATCGATCATCGATCAAAGATGGATAATACAATTGTCCACAACCAAAAACAAAAGTATCCCGACAGGGTAGGTTGACGTTCATGATTCAACCAAAGGTTGCGCGAGAGCTATTCCCACATCATAGATTCAACCTAAGGTTACATGAGAGCTATTCCCATCATTGCCCTGTAAATCACATCTAGCTGGCTATGGGTCAGTTCACCCCGTACCCTTGGTTCCCCTATCATTAACCACTCTTTTCCCTGTCATTGTTGGTTACTATCCCCCATTAGTTGGTTAGTTAATATTGGCCCATAGCCCATAGCCATATAATTGGTATATATCCCTATATTCCCTATCATTTTTGGTTAGCATCCCCTATCATTAAGCATTAACCAGCTATTATTGGTTGGTTAACTACTTGACCCATAGCCATTTAACTCACCATCCAGAGCTCTCGGTTGCGCACCATCAGTGCTCTCGGTTCACCACGTTGCCACGAACGAACGAAGCGACCAAGGTGTGCTGACCACCGGTGATGGGTTCGCACCACAGGGGTGGCGTCATGGCCGACAAGAACAGTCCAACCATTAAGTGCCATAAAACCTTAAAGGTAGGTCTTACCCTCCCAAATATGGGTTGTAACCTGTGCGGATGATGGTTTTGGGGGCTCATGGTAAAATGCGAGCAACCACTCTGGTTACCATTGATGTGGGAAATAGCTCTCATTTACTATGGTTGCCATTGATGATTCCCATTCAGCTACTGGGTCAAGTGAATGGTGACCATCATGAATCATCAATCCCATCATTCACACATTCTGAAGAAAAATGTGGTGGCAGTACCAAAGCAGTGAAACAAAAAACACCAGCTATCTCCCGATGTAGGATGGCCGGTAGCATTCCACAACAACAAGGCGGGATGGGTCAGTTCACCCTGTACCCCGGTTCCCTTATAATCAACCAAGCTGTTTTTCCCTATGATTCTTGGTGATTATCCCCCTTGATTGGTTCATTCATATTGACCCATAGCCATGTATAGCTGGCAACTCCCCTACTATTGTCACTTATCATATCCTACAGGATGGTGCCCCCTAGCTATAAGTTGGTTTATAAACCTCCTAAGGGTACCTAAAACCCTCTATAACTCATAGTCACCCTAGTTATAACATGTTACAACATTAAGTTGGCTAACTGGGGGGTACCAGTCTGTCTGAACCCTATTCACACATTATTAATCCAGTTATCATACCCTATCATACCCTATTATGAACCACTATTGTTACTTATCATACCCCTATTATTAACCCATTAGCCAGCTAGGCTTCACCAGTATTGTTGGTTGATGAAGCTGCCTTCACCCAGCTCGCCGGGCCATCACAACCAAGCACGGGCCATCACCTTCCTACCATCGGCCTGTCGCTTCTGTGTCTCTGTGCTTTGCCGTTGGTTTGGTGCCTGCGAGGCGCGGGTTATCTGGTTGGTGGTGCTCACCACCCCTGGGAAAAAATGAGTCAACCAACCATTGGATAAGAATTACGACGGAAAACAAAAAAGTTTCAAACCACCAGCCAGGTATAAGTTGGTTCAGATTCGGCATTTAAATATGCTGACCTCTGGTCAACTATGGTTATAATCAGAAGTCGGTGAGTAGGCCACTGAACTATAGTTGTGGCTATTAGAACTGGTAGTTCCCCTTGTTATAACCTAAGTTTACCAACTCAGGGGTAATCAAAGCATTAACGCGATCCAGCTACAGGTCTGGACCCTCACTTAAGAATCACATCGACAAGCTCGAGCGCAACAGGGGCAGCCCCTACAAACAAACATGAAACACCTACAAGGTGGGCCCCCTTAGTTAGCTAACTTGGGTTACAACTAGGGTAAGTACCAGTTATGGTAGATATATCTAAAGTTAAATGGCTTATTAATCAACTTATGACCAGGGGGGCCCACCTTGTACCAGCCCCCAAAAAAATATTTCATAAGCACAGTTACATTTTCGTTGTTTTACACCCCTTCGGGCAGGAGGTGTTGGATTCTCAGACATGAACCGCT
>VSDK01015179.1:142579-154091 GCA_009767595.1 Symbiodinium kawagutii
CCGCTCGCCGCTCGCGGTCCGTTTTCGCAGCTCACTTGGGGTTAACCGTCTCACGACAGGCTGACCGCAACGATGTCTGGATCGCATTCGGGTTGCCTCAAAAGAACATGGGCAGCGAGGTATGGTTGTAAGGGCAGCAGTGGCTTTAATGATGCCGCAGATTGACTACAGAGTGCGCCCCCTTGGTTGTAAGTTGGTGACCCACCTTTGAATACTTACATCTACACTAACTGGTACTTACCCTGGCTATTAACAAAGTTAACTGACTGGAGGGTACCACTTTGTAAATATCAAAAATAGGCGACCCATATGCTGCTGCTAGCATGCCATCGGACTATTGTGTGGTGGTTTAGGACGGCGTGGCCTGAACCGTTGCACTGGAAATGCCTCTGCCAAAGCGGTCCCAAAACAGGGGTACCCCGCAATCATCGAATACTAAGCATTTATAGTTTATAGTAATGCCCTACCCTTCCAGTTACCTTTATAGTAGGTAACCAACCCTAAAAAACAATGGTAGAAACCAGCTGGTTACCTACTATAGAGGTAACTGGAAGGGTAGGGATGAGTAATAAACCATCCATGTTTTGGGCTCCCAAGGGCTTGAGAAACCCTCAAATCCTAGGGTGGCAACCTCAACCGGTGGTAGCCAACAGCCAAGCCGCAAGTATCTCCCATGAGGATTTTTGGCCTTCCTCAGGCAAGCCGGCGGGTCAGGAAGCGGAGGCGACGAATCAGGGTTTCCAAGACAAGATGGTAGTACCAGCCATTCAGTGGTGGATCCAGATGGACATTGCTGAAGCCATAGGGAGCCTTGAAAATGGCTGGGTTATTTCTACTGAATTGTTTATCGGTTCATTACTGACGCCAATGGCGTTTCTATCAAAAAATGGTTGGTTTATTACTATAAATGACTAGTAATGGATGATTGGGGGGTCCCCTGTTTTGAGAAACCATCATATTGATTACCCCATTTGGAATAAACCACCAGCCATTGAGCAGGTAAACTGTTGGTGGTTTCTTCATTACTCCCACGCAACCGAGTGATCAGTTGCAACCTCAACGGCTTGCCATAGGAAAAGGCAGAAACCTCACAATTCTTGACAGCTACATCTTGAAGGGAATGAGACAGAGTAGCTAGGAATCACGGCAGTGACATTGGTTTGACAGCTTAAGTGCTACCGCCAACACCGCACATCAATTCGTTCGGAAAATGCTCCGAAAGCTTCAAGATATGTTGATCCACGACAGTGTTTGAAAAATCCAAGCACCACATGGTGAAAGGTGTTTCATGCTTAAACTACTGGTTTATAGGAAAACCATGGGATTTTCGACTGTGCAGCTGTTTCATTGAGTCTATCAATGTTTGATTGCTGAAAGCCTCAAGGCTCCAGAATTGTTGGCTCATGGATTTCCAAGTTTCCATTGCTATCTTGGTTGCCAAAAGGCATTTTTTGAGAACCCCGCAGCCTGTGAACAGCCCTGCTTGCAAGTGCTCACGAGCCACGACTTAAACATCACTGGCACCCTCTCAAGCGTGTTGCCCAGCACCAGGACTTCAACACGGGAAAGCCGTGGGAAAGCCATGGGAAAGCCATGGGAAACCCCTGCCTATGCCCAAGCTCGCCCAAGCGTCTCGCGACTCTCGCGGCTGGTTCTTACAACCTCCTCCAGCGGCAAAACATCGAAGGCCAAGGAATCCACCTTGATGCGACACCAGGTGCGCGGCAGAGGGACCGTGTCCGGGGGGATCATGGCTACGCGGCTACGCTTGGTGAGGCAAGATTTGCCATCTGACAACGTGCTGATATCTACCGGTACCAGTAGTTACCAGTGTAGTTCTATAGTTACATCTAGCAGTACTTGTAGTGACCCGTGGTACACACGAACTCAGCAAACTAGGGGGATGTACCCTGGCTCAGCCATGGAATTGCTCCTTGTTGGTCGATTCAAATCCCTTAGTTGAACCAGCTGGTTGTTAGCACAGGCGTCAATAGCGATGCGTTGGTAGCCAGGCTTATCGTAATGATATCAGCCATTGCCATCATTAACCGACATCATTGAGAAACCACCATATGGTTGGCATATCCCCCATGATTTTGGGCTACTATACCCTATAATCAACCAAAATTCAATGGTTATCAGGTTATCTACTCCATGATGGTTGTAGAAACCATCATCTTAACCCAACATCAGTCATCATTGTTAGTTTTCATTTTCCATTATAGATAATTATGAACCCTTATTGGCTACCTACTTGGATAATCCTCCCACTCAGCAACCATGATTAGTAACTACCCTAAGGGGCTTCTATAGTTAATACACTGGATGCAACCATGGTTACTAACCACCATGAGCCCCCAAAACCATCATTAGTTATTACCCACATCCTGGAGGGTAAAACCCTACCTTTTTTAAGGGCCCAACTGGGGACTCATGGCAGTTGCTAAGTGGGAAGATCATCCAAGTAGGCCACCACCATCTGGCAGTGGGTCAGTTCACCCTGTACCCCTGGTTCTCCCACAAAATACCATTGTTTTCCCTATTATTGTTCGTTTTTTTCCTTCATTAGTTGGTTGGTTCATGTTGACCCCTAGTAGTTCAACACCAACTAGTGGCCATCCAAGTAGCTCATGATATCAACCATCAACTATTAGCCATCCCAGTAGTTCATCACCATCTGAACGACTTTGGACATCGACTTCGCCCACCAACGGTTCCAAGCGGCTCGCACTTTCCCCAGGTACAACGGGACCAGGGACGCTAAGGCCTCATCGCTGCCCGGCTTCAGCACTAGCCAGGGGCTTCGAATGGCTGATCCGAACGGGCTTGGTAATGCTGAATGGTCACGATGAGCCCCCAGTTGGGCCCTTAAAAATGGTAGGGTGTGGTTGATGGTTGCAATTGTTGGTTGCTTCATGGCAAGAAAATGGTTGAAAATGGTAAATTGACGGTTCGTTGCCTAGTTACTGTAAATGGTTCATTTCAAAAGTGATGATTGCTGAAGGCTTGCCGCATGGTGGATAAGACCATGTGGAGCAAAAGGGCTGGTTGCAGTCAAAAAGGGGCTTAATACTCGCAAATGAGGTTCAAAAGGAGGACTGCTGTGATCTGACTGTCGGAATGCATGCAAAGTTGAATCCTTATTTTAGAAGAATTGTGCAAATCATAATGGTATTCAGTCTTCTGCCCTTTGGGGGGCGGCGTAAAGACCGGAAACCAGGCAACGCTTTGGTGATCAAACAGCCATCCATTGACATTTTGCTTTGGGCCATAGCCATTCCCAAACAACAGCCCATGTTCCCAGAAGGGCTACAACACGAAGGGAGATGTTCTAAACTCGACTCCTGTTCAACTTCATATTCTAATACTTCTACTTTTTCTTCTTCATTTTTTCTTCTTCGTCTCTCCGGGCTTGGTTTGACATGGTTTGACAACCGCTTCAGCGAAGCGCCCAACACAGTTAAGCTGGGGAAAATGTTTGTTCACCATCAAAAGAATCACGTAAATATCCATCTTACAATTGATTACTGTGACTAACAACTACCACTGCTACAAAACCTTCCGCAACGACCCCATACTGGAGGCATATCCTCAAGTTCCCAGTAATTCTCTCCAACGGCTCAGCTGCCAAGGATCCACCAAGGGAGGTCCCAACCAACGGCGTGTGCTGCTTAACATCTGCAAGACGCCCGTCATCAGCAGGATGTAGATACCGATGACCTGCTGGAAAGGCTTGTTTTTTTTCTGGTTGGTGGTTGAACCACCCCCATGAAAAATATTAATCAACCAACCACTTGTAATCATTGGGGAAAAAATGTCGAAAACCACCAGCGCGTTTTTTTGGGCGAACCTGGAGAGTCGTACCTGACGAGCTCTTAGTTACCACTCTCCAGGGCACCACTTACCTGGAGGGAGGTACTTCACCTGGGAACCATGGTACCGGATATGGCGAAGCTACAACAATTGGGGGCGCTGTTCAGCTATGGGTCGACCCAAATCACAAAGATGGAAATGAGAGAGATGTGGTGGGTCAACGTTGACCAGCCAATTTCATGGGGGATAGTAACCAACAATACCAGGAAAAACAGCCTGGTTAATGATAGGGGAACCCGGGGTACAGGGTGAACTGACCCACAGCCATGTGTGGCACAAATGTTTGGGGATGACTCCTCCTGGATCTCCCATGACGAGTGAAGCTCCGGTGGTGCCACATGAAAACATCACCACTTCAGTGACTTCGGCTACGTCGACCACTAGATGTTCCCAAGCGGATTTTCCAGGCTGGCTCGCCCAAGCTGAAACCACCCTTCAGCTCATATAATGAGTTCTATTGCTTTGATTCATTTACCTAACAGTGGTTTCAACCCCTATGAAACATAGCGGCCAACCATCCCACCATCCCACCATCTGTTAACACCAGGAAAAATAAAACATGTCAATCAAACCACCGAGCAGTGTGGGAACCAAACATGATCAGCTACTTGGAAGTGGCGACTGGAAGTCCACCTGGCACCTGGTTCAATTGCCAGAGCCCCGTATCCGTCCGCAGCCCTCGTTTTTGCAGGGCTGGCCACCGATCAACGCGACCGCACCGCGGTGAAGATCAACGCCACCGGTGAAGATCAACGGCATTGATGTATGCGTATCCGCCGATAGCATTGAAATTGCATGGCACATAAAGACAACATCAAACAGCCTTGAATCAAAATAAATCATGTAGACAACGTAGTTAAGAAACTTGAAACAGTAAAAACACAGCCTTAAATCAACATGAATCACAAAACACATTGCTCACTGAAAAAACAACATCTGCAAGCACTGCTGACTATCACTGTGGTCGTCAACGTTGACTTTCTGAGCTCAGGGAAGGTGACACTTCCACCTTGACAAACCCTAAATCCAAACTCCGAAGGCTGCTTGGTAAAGTCACTCGGTCAAAGCCCTGATTGAAAAACTCGCCACAAGTGAGACTCTGAAGGCTGTTCGGAAAAGTCACTTGGTCCAAACTCTGGTTGAACCCGTATCCGAATGTCAGCCTCTGCAGGTTGCTTGGGAAGGTCACTCCGTCCAAACTCTGGTTGAACCCGTCTCCAAGTGTCAGGCTCTGAAGGCTGTTCGGAAAAGTCACTTGGTCCAAACTCTGGTTGAACCCGTATCCGAATGTCAGCCTCTGCAGGTTGCTTGGGAAGGTCACTCCGTCCAAACTCTGGTTGAACCCGTCTCCAAGTGTCAGGCTCTGAAGGCTGTTCGGAAAAGTCACTCTGTCCAAAGTCTGGTTGAACCCATTTCCAAATGTTAAAGTTTGAACGTTGCCAGGCAAAGTCACACGGTTCAAACTCCTGTTGAACCCATCTCCAAGCGTCAGGCTTTGAAGGTTACTTGGAAAGGTCACTTCGTCCAAACTCTGGTTGAACCCGTCTCCAAGTGTCAGGCTCTGAAGGCTGTTCGGAAAAGTCACTCTGTCCAAAGTCTGGTTGAACCCATTTCCAAATGTTAAAGTTTGAACGTTGCCAGGCAAAGTCACACGGTTCAAACTCCTGTTGAACCCATCTCCAAGCGTCAGGCTTTGAAGGCTGCTTGGAAACGTCACTCCGTCCAAACTCTGGTTGAACCGGATGCCAAATGTCAAATTCTGAAGGCTGCTTGGGAACCAAACTCTGGTTGAACCCGTTGCCAAATCCCAAAGTATGAAGGCCGTTTGGGAAAGTCACTTGGTCCAAATTCTGGTTGAACCTGGCGCCAAATGTCAGGCTCTGAAGGGTGGTTGGGAAGGTCACTCCTTCCAAGCTTTTATTGAACTCGAAGCCGAATGTCAGACTCTGAAGGCTGCATGGGAACGCCACTCGGTCTAAACTCTGGTTGAAACCGTAGCCCAACGTCAGGCTCTGAAGGCTGCCTGGCAAGGTCCCTCGGTCCAAGCTCTGATTGAAGCCATGGCCAAATCTATCGCCAAACGTCAAGCTCTGGAGGCTGCTTGGGAAAGTCACTGGGTCCGAACTTCGATTGAACCCATGGCCTAGTATCAGACTGCGAAGGCTGCTTGGGAAAGTCACTCCGTCCGAACTCTGGCAGAACCCATTTCCAAGTGACAGGCTCTCAAGGCTGCTTGGCAATCTCACTGGGTCTAAACTCTGGCTAAACTCTCCCCCAAATATCAGGATCTGAAGACTGTTTGGTAAGGTCACTTGGTCCACACTCTGGTTGAACCCGTATCCGAATGTCAGCCTCTGCAGGTTGCTTGGAAAGGTCACTTCGTCCAAACTCTGGTTGAACTCATCGCCAAGTGTCAGGCTCTGAAGGCTGTTCGGAAAAGTCACTCCGTCCAAACTCTGGTTGAACCGCATGCCAAAGGTCAGATCCTGAAGGTTACTTGGAAAGGTCACTTCGTCCAAACTCTGGTTGAACTCATCGCCAAATGTCAGGCTCTGAAGGCTGTTCGGAAAAGTCACTCTGTCCAAACTCTGGTTGAACCGCATGCCAAAGGTCAGATCCTGAAGGTTACTTGGAAAGGTCACTCCTTCCAAGCTCTGGTTGAACTCAAGGCCAAACTCCATTCTCTCAAGGCCGCATGGCAAGGTCAGGTCCTTTATCATCTGATTCATCCGGTCGTCAGTCTCGAAGATTGCAATGCTGGTCAGTCCTTCCAACACCTCTGGATCCGCAACTGAAAGTCCACGCAAGAAACGCCATGCAGCGAGCAAATCAACCTGAACAATGACAGAAGTTATGGTGGCAGCCTCGCCCACAATGCCTTGTTCTTCCAGAGTTTGGTGGAGCTGCCACGGTGATTGCTTGTGAAACAGGGCAAGGCGTGTGCCTCTCTTGGGGCAAAGCTCTTTGCGAAGCATCTGCTGCACTTCCCGACCCAAACAGCGACCACTGAGCTGCGGTAAGGTGCATCCTTCACCGCTCAGGCATCGTACGTGAAGATCAATTCCGGAGCCGCTGGCCTCCGGATCCACGCAGTCACTGGACATCACGACATGACAAGTGGTGCACACCAATCACTTGAGCCACTGCGGAACCATGTTGCGCAAACGCAATCCCTGGTTCGTCAAACAGTTTGTCAAACTCATGGAGGACAAGCAACATGCAAGAAGAATAGGGCAAGGATAACGGGCATAGTGTTGACCCTGGGTATGTGTCATCCATGTGCTAACAGGGAAGTACTGGACCCTCGAAAACTCCGGGACTTGCTGCTGAAATGGCATATGACCAAATGAATAATAAACTGATGGGTGGTTTCAATCCCTATCAAAAATATTAGTCAACCAACCATGTGTCAGTTAATGATTACTAGGTAAAATAAAACATGTTGAAAACCACCAACCAGTAGGTGTTTAACCACTATGGTTGCTTATTATCCTCTATTAACCAGTGTTAATGGCGGTTGAAAACAACAACCTAAGTGACCCAAGTGACCCAAGTGTCATGAGAAATTTCGGGCGATCTGGAGACTGGATCCACATCAATAAGGAACAAGACCTGGAGCATAAACGACCCAGGAAACAACATGGCTAATAAGATGTTATGGTGAAAGGATGAGTGAAACCATGGTGTAACATCAGTTCACCATGGCGAAACATCAGCCATCCACTCATCATCTTACAGCATCTAAACCTGAAAGATGTTGAGTGGATGGCTGATTGATGGTTACTTGATGGCTAGTGATTCTTCATGAGGAACCCCCCTCAAAAAAAAGAAATATTGATGATTCCAGGTGTAACTATCGACGACCAGTCCCATGAATCATTGGTAAGAATCATCCGAGTCACCACCACATTCATGGTACAGTAACAGCTTCGAAACGTAGAAATCAATAGCGCCCGCTGGTGTAACAGCCCTATTGTCAATATCTGGGCAGCTGAAACACCAGTGGCAAATCAGGCGGTTGAAACAAAAATCACAGTTGGGTTGGAGGCTTCACTTGCCAGCTTGCCAACCTTGGCCCTCAATTACCCCATCAAAATGGGCAAAAGTTCCAAAAAATATAGGCATGAATCCTTCAAATATGATGGTTTCTCCATATAGGGGGTCCCCTGAATCATCCTTTTATCTCATTTGTGGGATAAACCAACCCCTTTGGGGGTCCCCGTGTGGCTTGAGAAACCCCGCATCCAGGGTAATTGAGAGTCAATGTAGGTGAGCAACCGGTAGTTGTTTAAACATCATTGTTGATTATTACACCCTACCATTCACCAATACTAGTGGTTATAATCCTGATCAAACCTTTCAAAACTCGCCATGAACCAACAATGGAAAATCGTCATTTTTTAGGGGAAACCCTGCGAAATCAGTTTTCAATAGTGGATTTTACATTGCCAAATGAGTTCACCAAAGGGTATGATGGGAAATCACAAGCACTGTCAAAGTGCGTGGACACCAAATGCAGCACGTCAGTGCAAGCCTCTGAACAATGCATAGCAAGCCATGAGCCAGAACGTTGACGGTTGGACCAATCCCTTCGACCACGCAACGATCATGGTTCATGACGGTTCATCACTACCCTCTGGTAACCTGGCAATGGAAAATCAACATCGATATCTCATAGGGAACCCTGGGAAACCATCTATGCCAATTGTGGATGTTCCATTGCTAGGTTCTGTTCTCAGCGACCTTGGTAGAAGTCTAACTTGTAGTAGTTTTAAAATACCCATCCTCATATATCATCATTGATCATTCCCAAAAAAGTTAAAAATCCCAAGGGTCTTGCTGGGAACAGCCACCACTGGTGAACCCTCAGCTATGACTACATCACCTGGGTCTGGGTCTGGGTGACAGCAAGCCACCATAGCGTACCGTCGCAACCTGCCCAGAACAACCCAGCTGCACCATAAAAAGGTGGTTCACGCCCTGCACCCACAGCAGGCCACCTGTGTCCTCAGGGAGACAAGTGATCTGCGGCCTACTCTCAGCGGAACTATGGGTGACCTGAAGATTTGCTGAGTGGTTAGTGGCCGCTCCTGGTAGCTCCTGGCCTCGCTCCGCCTTCGAAAGGATTTATGGATACCCCTGGCTTGTTGGCTCCTTCCCAACGAACAGCCGGTCAAGGCCAAAAACAACATCTATTGGGGCGACCGGGCCTCGCATCCTGTCACACTTGTAACCGTCAATTGATCAGGCCGCTAGTAAAAGTTATAACTTGAGGTGGCCCCCCTAGTTATTACTTTGGTTACGTGACTAATAACCTATAATTACACACCAAGAAAAAAACTTCGGTGATGATGTTGTTTAAAATCGCCTTCTCGACAAAGGCCCGGGAATGCGAGCAAGGAAAAACCACCCGGGTCGGAGTTGGCACCGCGAACAGCTACACCGGGGAGCAACTGTTGTGGTGCCCCAATGGGTCATGCAGCACTGGGAAGTCACGACTGATCTGATCGAATGAATGTCGTTTCAGCAATGATGTAGTGGCTTACACTGAAAGCATGACACATCCGCGATTGTCACCAACTCCTTTTGCTTGACTCAATCTTCAAGGGATTAAACTCTTGCCGCTTCGTCAGCCTCTGTACCGTCTGAGTGTACCACAAAATCATCGAATGCAACCGTGCATAGTGGTAACCGTGCCCAAACGTGTGTATTTGGAAGATTTTGGAAGCATGGCTCCCTAATTAGTTCTCAATGTACACACAAGGGCAAAACAACCGGAATCACACCCAAATACCACATGCAGATGCATATTATACCAATATTGACCCATAAAATAACTCAAACGTAGGCAAATATGCACATGGGCACCGGATTCTCCAAGCATCAGGTTTCTTCTTCTCAGCAAACACCACCTGAAACAAAGACACGAAGAGTCCTGCTCTGCCTGCCCTTCCTACCTGGAACACATCCATTCTTGTACGGTGTCCTGATGAATTATTGAAACATGAAACATACAAATAAACACGTTTTTCCTGCACATCTACCTCCTTTCAACCCAGCGTGTATCATTGGTATGCCTCCCTTCACTGTTGGTGGAAAGTTCACATGGATAGAACTGGTTGATGCGCAACTTTAAACATATACGCAAGTCAATTAGAACCCATCATCGAGGAGGTATGGTTGAAGACGATAGTCACCCCAAAAAAGGTAGAACCCCATGGAAGCCCACATCTTATTGATCTTATTGCACAGAAATGGGCGTGTCCATAAATTATAGACCTCCAAAGCTGGTTGGTTACCATACTTATGATCATTGGATGTTTTAGGGATGCCACTATTTAAGGATGGGAAAGTATTCCTCTAACAGCCGCACCAGTAACTTGATGGGCCCCAAGGACTGAGTTTTTTTTGGGAAATTTCACCCCACTAAAGGTCATACAGTCATACACGACTTTATCCTCCGAAAAGACCCTGAAATGCAAACAAGCCAATGCCTGTCGAAAACAAGCTGAAACATATTCGGAAGCATCTGTCGGCGTAGGGTCACCCATCCAAAGTGAACTTGAACACAGCACAGCAATTCTTAAACAATGGAGGTAACGACATGCAACAAACATCAACAAACCATTTGCGGCTTAAGGTTCTCCAATCTGGGAACCCCCAGATGCGCACCTGTTGTGGTGACGTGACATGAGAAACGTCACATGGTACTCTGTCACCGAGGCACTAGGTAGGTATAGGTTGCTTGCGACAGCGGCAGGAAAATGAAGGCAAAGATGAAGATCAACGGCGAGCACGAACAAAACCTGGTTCAGGCGCTTTCCAGGCCGAGTGCTGTTGGCACAAGAACCCCCCCATTTATAGCTTTTTATACCAGCTCCAAGCCACCAAACCCGCCAAACATCCCAGGCTCACCACTGACACCGGCCACGTGCGACCGCGTGTGGCAAAGGAACGTAAAGGTAATGGCGGCCGTCAGCAAAGAGTAGGCCATGCGCGCGCCGACGCCTAGGCAGTGGATGGCTGCTGATGGTGTTCCTGCTTCCTGGGCGTTGGCAACTGGTGGTTTCTCAAAATAGGGGACCCCAAAAATGGTTGGTTAACTACTATTAGTGGTTAATAATGGATGATTTAGGCGTACCCCTATTTTGAGAAACCACCATATTATGATTAGTTCTGACCAATGATGGCTTTACGACTTACCGATGGCTCATTATGGATGATTGAAGTGGCTCAAATTGGTGCATCGACCCTACAAGCAAAAAAAACACAAGCAATGGAATGATCTGTAAAGAGAACCGGTTGACAACTAGTCAGTTCACAAGTGGGAACTGGGAACTTCATAGCTTCGGCCTGCAGATTCACAAGTGGCAAAAACAGCTCGAATAGTGATCGGGGATGAAATATGACCATTGACAATCTATACCAACCAACTACCTGCAGCTAACCAACAGGTGGGTTGAGCTAACAGGTGACTGATAGTTTATTGAATGCTGGTTGGTACATCGTCTTGTTCAGTTTGCCACCAAACGAAGCTCTGCATTGGTGAATCTCCCTTCTAAATAGTTCAGCCATGTTCATCCCCACCTTTTGTGTTGGATCCATCTGGCTCATCCCCCATGAAACAAATCATTGTCAG
>VSDK01015179.1:154146-173121 GCA_009767595.1 Symbiodinium kawagutii
CCTGCTGAATCAAACCAAAAAACAAAGCAACTTGATAAAGAGCCATCTTGATAAACAGCCATCTATGGTGACAACATGACCACACGTTAAACAGTTTCATGAGCTGTTGGTGGCTGTGACCCTGGAACAACTGCCGCCTATGAGCAGGCTGTGGGTCAGTTCACCCCGTACCCCTGGTTCCCCATCATTAACCATTGGCTTCCTTGTTGTTGTTGGAGATTAACCCCCATGAAATTGGTTGGTGAACTGCTTGACCCAGCTCGCCAGCAAGTTGAGGTCAAGCCTTGTCATCACCCACAGGTGGAACCCCTGTGACAGGTTCATCCTTACCCTGCAGTCCCTCGCTAGCAGCACGGCTCGCAACCAGCGGGCCATAACTCGCAGGGTCTTCGGGCTCGCTGTATTCCTTGGCCTCCTGCGCCGGTCTAGAGGTTGGGCCTGGTCAGTTGTACAACATGTGGCTGGTCCAAGCAGGGGCCCCCCTAGTTAGCTAAGTTGGTTTATAACTAGGGTTAAGTAGGGTAACTACTAGTTGTGGAAGATATAACCATAGTTCAATGGCTTATTAACCAGCTTAGAACTAGGGGGCCCCACCTTGTAAGCACCATCAATACCATCATTTACCAACTGCAGTTGGTGGTTGAACCACCCATGGTTGACTAGTTGACTAGTGGCTAACGATGGTTGGAAATGGCTATAATATGTTATAATGGTCACTAAGTCTCTTAACTGGTTGATGGTTAAACCACCCCTATGAAAAATATCAGTGAGCCAACCATTTGTCAATATTTAC
This sequence comes from Symbiodinium kawagutii, assembly GCA_009767595.1. Lineage (NCBI taxonomy): Eukaryota > Dinophyceae > Suessiales > Symbiodiniaceae > Symbiodinium > Symbiodinium kawagutii. Next base: position 154,940 of record VSDK01015179.1, read on the forward strand.
CAGGGAAAATAAGATTGTTTGAAACCACCAACCAGTGAACCGTTGGACCCATTTTTGAGCCTGCGGCAAAAATCCGGAAGTGCTGATCTACGGTATCATCTAGGTGTAGAACAAGTTAGGTATCATTGGCTTATGGCAAATTGTGGATAATTGTACAGTATCATCTAGCTTATCATTAGCTTATCATCTAGTGCTGATCTACGGTATCATTGGCTTGTCTCATGGCAAATTGTGGACAGGAAACCCTTTGAATCGGTGGTTGCAACCAGGGTATTCGTGGTGAGATCTGCCGATGAGTTTCCATGCCTTCGAGCTCATCGAAGTGGCGAAGTGGTGGTCCGTTCCGAACGCAGCCTTTTGCGCGTTCGAAACCCATGGTCTCACCATGCCATTTGTATAGCTACATTCATCTTGAATGAGAAATTGAAATTCATCAATTCGTAAACTCGTCGCGAAGCATGATACATGATAAGCTACCACCAGTTTTAACAGATAATTGGTGATTTGTCATGGAGAAATTGATGTAGATGTGTGGTTGATGGACCCAGCTGGCTCTACCGGAATCTACCCTTGGAGTCCTCTCCACCTCACCGGATCTTGTCGCTTCAAGATCCACGTCCTTCAAAGCCCCGCACCCCGTCGTCCTGCATTGACATGGAGAAAAACCATCGGAAAAGGTGATACCTGAGCTGGAAGTCAACGGAGGTATCCACGAAATAGAGGCGAGCCATAGTGCAAACATGTTGATGATGGCTCATCACAAACAAATAGGGACTGACAATGGGATTCTTGAGACTCATTCTACAAGTCAAATCGGGAATTAGAAGGTTATTTTCAATGAAAACCGCTCTCCCTTTCAGTGGGAACCCATGGAAACCCTTGAATGTTGTACAGGAGGTTGCTTCCCACAAGCCTGTGACCCCGAAGCACTAAAGCTAACGATCATCAGCTCATCATGCAGAAATGGCTTCTGATGGCTTCTGCAGATTTCTGCTGGCTGAACTTGGAGCTTAATTAACCCACAACACAATAGACTGTGATATGCCAAAAAACATGGCTCCGCCTATGCACTGATATGTCTGCAGGGCTTTGCTACTAACCCATGTTTGCACAGGTGTGTCTCATTCGCCAAGCTAGCAGCATACACCACTCATCACAGTGGTGCACTGCACAACACGTCTTGACTACTCGACGGTGGCTATCAGTGCTCCGTGAGATGTCGGGCGGACCAATCACCAGCGATCTTTGAGTTGCCATCAGCTTTGGTCACTTTGGCCACTGATTCTGGTTGCTGGTTGAACCACCCCTATGAACAATATTAGTCAACCAACCATATGTTGATACCAGTGAACATCGGGGTTGGAACCAGCACCCAACCATATGTTGATACCACTCATTCTGGTTGCTAGTCAACCAACCATTTGTAAATGATGACTAGCATGATTCTATCATGGCACACCGGGCGGTGGCCAATGAACAGCAGTGAACAACGGCAGCACGGTAGCGGAGCGATGCGGAGCGCCGCTCCAAGGCGCTTGGCAAAGTTCGCGTTGCGGGCCAACTCGATCAGTGGCACCTTGGTAGGCGATGTGACGATGTGCCGAGTGGACTGAGCCCAACTAAATGCAGGTGTTCAATTGGGTTATTAAAGATTATAGAGGTTTAAAATGATTGTAAGGGATTATAAGGAATTAGCTGAAACTATCAGTTAAGATTAGTTAGGTCTACGGGATTAGAAGGGCTCAATTTGATTAAAAACAAAGGTTTCATCAATTGATATAAACAGTCAAATACTTACTTGGTTCACAATACCCGTGGAATTGAACATACTATATACTTGCTTAACAATACACGTGGATTTTTTGGGCTAAGTGCCAACAAAAATAAGTCGACTGCACTGTCGGTCAAGTTAGCAAAACAAATACATACATTGACCTATGCGCAGGTAAAGTTCGTACCTTTCCATGGGAGATATCTAGCACAGCCGTTCCAACAAAGAAATTACTGGCGCTTGAGAGGCTATGCTGGGACTTGTCCTGATATGGTCGAAAGATAGTTGCCAGTATAGTGGCTCATGGTGTTGCCTAGGATGGCGTATCATGGTCACTGAAATGCCTAACATCATATGTAGATCTTCACCGACCTTCGCATCTACAGGGACAGCACGACTAAGAAATCAACCCAAGATTCAATCAGAAGAAGTCAAACAAAAAAGACCCAAACAGCGGTTCTATTCTTGCAACGTGGCGGTCGACGTTGAAGAAACGACTGCGCAAGCACATTTGCACCTGAAGAAAGTCACATCACGGCTTCGTCCAAGCTTTGGCCGAGCCGCTGCCTGTTCTTGTAACCTCTTCTGACAGCCGGAAACCAAGAATCAGCTGAAGGAATTGAAAACACTCACCACTATCATTAACCAGCATTTTATCCAAATAAATCATGAAGAACCATCATTAAACCCCATCACCGACCATCAGTCTCCATGATAAACTAGCTTCTTAACCATCATTAGGCATCATTGACCAACTTCAAAATAAGATGCAGGTAAACTTAGCAGCACTATCTTGTGAATACATATATATATATATAGACTTATATGTTCATATATAGACTTATATGTTCATCTGTATATAAATATCAAGTATATATATATATATATATATGCATGTGTATATATATATATAAATTAACATATATATGATCTATACTACTCAGTGACCCCAGAGTTCCGAGGCACCGTCCAGCCCAGGACCATGTAATTGAAATAGAAATGCGAAGCCTGGGCTTCGCGCGCCGGGCCCCAGGGTCTCCCAGGTCACGTGGCTTCGTTTTACATGGCGATGCAAACCCGGCCGACATGGACATGGCCTGTGGATACGCATATGAGGTCAGGTGACCGGCAAGAAAATATAGTGTACAAGTAGTGATGACTCACGCTAAGGGCTTCTCTTCGATTAGCGGTGTCCACTGCTGACAGTCACCCGGATTCGAGTCATCAAAACTCCAACTGGCACCTTGCCCGCACCACTTCTCAAAACAGCAGCAAGGAATCTGGAAATGCATTTTGACTAGTAGCCAAATTCCATGACATATTTGGCTGAATAACAAGGTTGCTCTCTCAGTAATGATTCTATGAATGGTTCTTCGAACAGAACGAACATCAATAGGTAACAACTGCTGCACAGCTCATTGCTTAAAAACGGATGCTTGGGTTCATTTGAAAATAGACCAAGCAAAAGCCTCAGGATGCTGGCCCGATGACCCGCAACCACTAGCCCACGGGACTTTGCTTTCAGAACATGTTTTGTTGGTTGCTGCGCTATGCTGGCGAAAGTTCCATCAAAGTGATTCACATGCTTGGCGAAATGCATGTTGACCGGTGCCGGGGTTTCTCCTTTCATGTCTTTTATTTCTGGAGCTGCAAAAAGAAAAACAATGTTCTTTCTGCGTGAAAACTGGGGAAAAACAGCAAACAGTGAATAAATGGAGTGTTCAAAGTGGGCGTTCTTGACCTTCCACAGCTGTTGTAGCAAGTTTTCTTTGATGGAGACAGCCAGCCAAAGCAGCCAAACCCTTAAAAAGAAACATGGTGCAGCCAACAAAACTTCCTACCAACAGGGTCACCACCAAACACCTGTCTGGATCATCAAACGGCCGCCAGGACATATGTTTTTCATAAGCACCTCCAGAAGTAGCGCTGAATCATTGATGATGGTGCCTGGATGCCCAGCCGTCGGTGGTTGATGGATAGTAATCATCATTAACCTCAGCCTTAAGCATCAAATTTCAACCATCATTACACGCTGGGCCCCCTTAGTTGGCTAACTTGGGTTATAACTGAGGTAACTACCAGTTATTGTAGATATAACAAGCTTGTTCAATGGCTTATCTATCAACTTATAACGTTTGGGGGGTCCACCTCGTAACCAACCGTGAAACTCTTGAGAGTTTTTCATCAACGATTATCAATTATCCAACAACCAAACTCCAAACCATCAGCAAACCATCAGGAAAGCTCATAAAATCATTAGATAACCAGCAGTAAACCATCAAATGTCAATCAAATAAGCCTCAACAACCGGCATTTACCATCATAGTTCACCATCATTACCACCTCCAACCCTCAACATCCACCCCCCAGCTGTTTGTGGCGCCGGCAGCAGTCGCGTGGCTGAGGGTAGGAAGTCCGCCAGCAGGCTGAAGATACGCCCAGGCTTCTGGGCAATGCTGACCTGCCGGCAATGACCATATCACCTGCAACCAGCAGCAAACCAGAAATGTTAGTTGAATGATGATCAACAAATGGTGAGTTGATGGTCAAGATGAAATCATGGTGAAATGATGGTGGAATTGATGGCTAGTGGATGGTTGATAAATGTTACTAATAGCTGCTGAATGCTTCAAAAGTGGCCAACAAATGGTCAATAAATGCATGATTTTTATTGTGTTTGACCATTTGTTGGCCAATGAATTCATTTTGGTTTTATTCTGTTTGACCATTCGTTCGAACAAATGGTCAATAAATGGTCAAAAGTAAAAGTTAGTTCGAACAATAAATGCAAACTAACTGTTCGAACAAACTTTTACTTTTGACCAACCAGCGTCGAATTTCATCCGCCAAAACTTGGCGGAATCCCCTGGATTCCAACGCACCCGGAGCGACCATCCGCGTGCATTAAGCTGCCAAACAGATTCTCTAGCCATGATTGGCCATGTCAGTTTGGCACACCTGGTTCACTACCCTCTGGCAAACTAAGCCGGAAGCTAAGATCATCATCTTGGTTACCCTCCAGTAGGTTAACCCTGGAAAATCACCATGTCTTTAGAGAAACCCTGAAAATCTATGAATGAATGGTGGATTTTCCATTGCCATGTTATCAAAGTGTAATGGAAACACATTACGAATGGTGGATGTCCAACTTGCAGGTTAGTTTACCAGAGTGTAATTACAGAACCTCAACAAGATGTTAAAAGCCGATCAGCGGGCAGATCCGATCTAGCCCTGACTGGGCCTCCATAAGGTTTCATGATTCAGCAAGGCGTATTCATGACCATCATATGTAGCACTGATTGGTGGTATCACGTAATACCACCGCACCAGCATGTACGAGCTATAAATCAAACCCATGAGCTAGAACAATTACGTCCCACCCATGATGAACCAACTAAATGCGATTTGTGGATATGACATTCGTATTCTTGATGGTTGGTGGTTCAAACCCAGTGAAACAAGCTGTTCAACCAACCATTTGTTTAGTACTGGGAAGGGAAAATGTTTAGAATTGAAAACCACCAGCCAGCTTGGTCTACTTGGTGTCAGTTACAATCTCAACCGGATGAAGCCGATAGGATATCAACGATAAATCAAAGAACAAATCGACCCCAGCAGCTCAATGGCACCAATGCTAGGCAAATCTGTGCCCATCCGCCCAGGTTTGCACAAGTGAATCTCTATGAATGGTCAACTCTAGACTGTCTCTCATGAACCATCTGGGTGTTTCTCAAAATCGGGGTACCCCAAAATGGTTGGTTTAGTGCTACTAAATAATTATAGATGGATGATATAGGGGTACCCCCATTTTGAGAAACCACCATCTGTATTCTTATCACATGTCAGTATCCTGTGCGCATCTGTGCCTCCCAGTCAGTGAACATCCCAAGACAATGAACGAGACACCCAGCCGCCGTTGGGATGTACCAAGTCTCCGGTTGCTTTTTGGTGCTGCAACCCCCCCGGCATGACCCTGCACCCCACCAGCGTCAGCGTCACCCCGCGACTCAAAGAAGTGACCAACCTTGGCGAAGAGTCGGGCATGCTATACCCAGTCACCCTGCCCCCGGTAACCCAAGGTTGATGATTGTTCATGATGGTTTCTGATGGCCACTGATGCCTGATGAACGGTTGGTAGTTCTGACTAATCAATGATTAACGGTTCATGGCAAATCAGCGGTCAATAATACAGGGGCCTCCTATGTAGGTTGGTAGCCATTTTGTGCTAGTATCTTGCATTTCCCTAGAAGTTGCCCTACTTGATCCTGGTCATAAACCAACTAATCAATCGCTAATTGTATGATCAAAAGGGAACGTTCTACCGCAACTGCAGTTCGCCAATCAATGGTTTTTCCACCGCCGCTGCGAAGGAGCAGTTTTTTGATTGGTCTGATGTATGCAGTACATATCGCCAGTGCCCGTCGGTTGGCTCGCATCTGTTTATCTCTCTCTCCATCGCCTTCAGATCTGCCTCATCCTAGCTGAGGGGCGTGCCTATGTTTATGGAAACTGGCATTTACTGGCTTGCGCTAATTGGCCACATATCTTTTGACCTGCTTCCTGTTTCGGAGTTGATGAAATCCATGGGGTTTGAGAGCACCAACTTGGGCACTCGACCCAGGATTTCAGCGCAACGCCACGTAGCAAATGGACATCAGTTTCGACCCAAGGTTTGCCACATGGGTACAACGTGTATATTTTGGCCGGGACGTCCAACGACTTGCCCTCCATAGGTTGTGGCTCATGAAGCTGGGGTCAGTGGCGGAAAAAGCACGCATATAATGTATATAGGTATCTACGCTAAGCTGAGTGCCCCATGGTCATGTCATCAAAACCAGCCAACCCAAACATATCAGTCAATCAACCAATCATCCCAATAGCAAAAGCCAAAGCAACTGCCAAACCGAATCCCTTCCCAGCTGTGTCAGGCCCCCACTGCGGTTCGGATTCAATCTAGAACGATGGAAGGAGACTAATGAACCATGATTATCGAAATGAATCAATGAACAGCAAAGTGTCTGTAACTATCTGTAACTAGCAATCTCTTCAATCTACTGCCTACTTTACGGTAAACCGTCACTAAACATATGGCTGTGGGTCAAAACCCTGCACCCCTGGTTCCCCATTATCAAACATTGTTTTCTCCATAGATTGTGGTGAAAATTCCCCAGTAGTTGGTTGGTTAACTGCTTGACCCATTGCCATATGAAACCATCATCAAACCCCCACTACTGGTTGCGAACTCACCCGATTTCAGCTCTTCATAAACCGCCCAGGCCACAGTTTCACCACGGCTGTGGCACACCGGTCACCATTGCTTGCCAAGTTGCAGAACAAACATGACCTACAGCGGTGGCATCACTGGCACCATCCAACCATCCAATGGCTTACCAAGACCGCCAGTTTCTAAAGCATTCGATGGCCATAAACATCAAGAGGAAGATCTTGGGTCACTGGAAGGTAATGCATTCGATGACCTAATCTAAATGGTATAACCAGCCAATCTAAGATCACCCTAGGGCTGGTCAGCATTAGAGCACTGGTTGTGCACCATATGCATTGGCCACTAATTACGCCGACCACTGCTTGATTTAGCCACCACTGCTTGAATCAAACTGGAGCAAAGTGGAGGTGGCTAAATCAAGCATCAAAAAATCCCAGTACTGGAGCAGACTGGATTTTTTCTTCAGACTTCTCCGCATGTCAGCATGTCAGCCACACTGCTTCAAGCCCAACAAAGCTCCTTCCCATGGTTATTGCAATCCCTATCAACATCACCATTCCAAACCTGTGCCAACTCCAACATGTTCCCGAAAAATGCGGAGAACCGGGTCAAATCAATCCATGATTTTCGGGACCAACTTCTATAGGTAGAGTATGCACGTGCTGCCTGATTTTGGTTTTTTTCTCGTCAATGCGTACTCCATTCCTCTAGTCCAAAGCCCTGGCCCCAGCAATCTCTGCTTTGGCTGGATCGTCGGGGTCAAGGACGCCCAGCTTCATGACTCTTGTTTGAAAAGCTCAGTCGTCAAGCGTCACCTCTCAGCTTGATTTCTTGCTCTGTTTTTTGTCCAACGGCTTGCCATCCATTCCTTGCTCTCCATCAGCAAATTAAGCACTTTCTGCTTGTTCGCCGCTACTGCGTCCATTCTCCCGCGCCTGCTGGCAAATACCATGGCGTCCATGTAGCGATTTAAACGGCGCAGGTCTCTTTCATCCAACATCGTACCATGATGTGAAGGACCTTTTCCAGGCCAGAGTACCACAACTCCTCGTCTGTCCGGCTTGTGACACTCTCAAAGAGTTCCGCCGCAAAGTTTGGGGTGAGATGATGGAAGACTGACCGGCAGCTGTTAAGGGCCCTCAAGGCGTCTTTGTAAACGTGACGCTCCAAGTCTTCTGAACAAAGCGCAGGCAAGAGGCCCTTGGCCATCGGGAGCCTAAACTGTCGGATACCAGATGCCATCAGTCTCCACAATAAGAATCTTGGTACTTGTGCAGCTGTGGCGCCATAGAGCTGCATGATGATCTCAAGGTAGCGCAGGGTCATCTGAGGACAAAGTCTATGCCATGTGTGAAGGCCGTTGAACCAGATACGATAGCCTTGGAAACCTTCAAACGCATAAAGTTTCATTTTCGCGACTTCAACTTCACCCAGCGCAAAAAAGTCGTCGCAGTCATAGTTCAGCCATGCAATGACAGGGTGTTTCCATAGAGGGTCTTCCGAATGGGTCGGCAAGCGTGTCGGAAATGCATCAAGGTCCATCAGCTCGACCAAATGGGCCACCCATGCCTTCGAATCTGAGAAAAAATGTGACACAGCACGTGTCTGCAGTTTCATAACTTCATCTACTGGAAGGAACGCCAGCAAACGAGGCCAAAGCTCTTGTGGCAGAAATCCATCCTGCTCCTGGATCACCTGGTCCTGATGCTCGATCTGCATCACCTCCATCATTTCGAACTTGGTCGAGGAGGTCCGTCTGTACAACAAAGCTTCAGGGCTGCTTGCATTGTTTGCATCCTGTTCCTCGCGGTCATCCTCCATATCTGGCAGTCTTGTTGAAGCATCTGCCATGCCTTTCAATCTTTTTTCCAACAGTTGGGCTCTTTGTCCCAAATGCCGGTGCCCCAGGGACGCTCCAACAAGCCCTGCTTGCACAGGGATAGTGATAGAAATGTCATCTGCCTTGGGAATCACCTCATCGTCTGCTATACAGTCGCTCGTGAGCAACAGCTCGCAAGCTGCTTCATCCCTCCCAAACGCCGCACGATCATCCGCACTCTCCACCTCTATGAGACTCCTTGAGTCGGCAGCTTGCGCCACTGGGTGAAAGGTCGAAGTATGGCTGCCACGGTCTGTATCAGCCACTTCCTTGCGCTTGTCAGACCTCGTGTCCCAATGCAATCTCCAATCTTTCGAGCACCTTGGCATACTCACTGATGCTTCGGTCGGAGAGCCGCCTTCGTCGTCCAAGCTCTTCAAATCCCAGCCAATCAAAGACACCTCGTCCTCCGAGTCTGTGCTGATACACTTCCGGCTTTCCAGCCTCACCTTTGGCCTCCGACACAACTGCTGCCGCCTTAGGGATTCGGTTTTGGTTTGCGCGTCAACGTCAACTTCTCTGCCGGCGCTGTGGTTTCCCCTCCAGCTGGGCTTGAAGAGCATGAAATGCCTCATTTTCCAAAGCCAATCTCGCCTTAAGGTCCCTCTCTCTTAAAAGAGAGTCCAGGGCTTGCATCAGGAACTTGATTTGGACGTTCATTCTCGAATGGCTTCGAGGCGTTGTCTCAGCGGCTCTCGGAGATGACTCCAACGACGACGTTTGAGAACCCGTCGTCGGAGCACCTGAAATATCATGTTCTTCTTGTCCTGGTTTTAACTCAGCTGCCCTTGGGTTCGGAAAAGACCATTCAGGGCTCCTGCACTGATTCGGGTGCCAAGGGTACGTGCCAATGAAAGTCGTCATCGCTGCGCATGTGGCAGTTTAGTCGCGAAACGTGCTGCCAACGGGAAGGTTAGTAGAACTTCCAATATTAAAAAAAGAAACGTTTCGCGCTTGGTTTTGCTCAAAAAAAAGGAAGCAAAAAAGTCAATTGCAGTTGACTCAACACATGGCTGTGGGTCAAATCCTGCACCCCGGGTTTAATTAACAATTGTTTTCCCACTATTATCGTTGGTTAATATTCCCCATTCTTGTTGGCGAATATGGACCCATAGCATCCCATGGCGCCACATGTTCACCCGGCTTGGCCCTAAGCCACCTGCAATGACCAAGCCTTGACGGAGCCGCTCAACAGCAACACAACAGGTTGCAGCGCAGGTTGCAGCCCAGGAGCCAGGAACAAGCCATACCACTTCCTGAGGACCGAGGTCATTGGGGGGCAACAGCACTGCATGAAATGAAGGTTTCTTAGTATAATGTTTACTCAGGATGAAGCTAAACCCTGGTTGATGATCAGAGGGGGTATTCCCTAAAAGCCTTGGTTTTCCATTAGTTTTCCAATCAATCAACCTGGGGATTATTAATCCTGGGTAGACATTAGCTGGGGTCCCCCTGAAACTATGGATGCTTTCTTTGCACACACAGAGAGTGCTTAGCCCAAAATAGGTGCTCATCCAAACTACCACAAACAAGAGTTTGACACATCTGGTTGGTGGTTGAACCACCGCCATGGAAAATATGAGTCAACCAACCATTTGTGAATGATTGCGTTTGGGAAAATAAAACCGATTTGAAACCACCAACCAGCTGTTGTTTAACTTGAAATTTTGTTGCTTGTTATCCCCTCGTATTAACCACTACTAACACGGTTATATCACCGGTTATTGACACCCAAAGTTGGTCCAAAGTTCAGTGGTCCCAAAGTTTGTCCTGGTCATCCCTCGGGGTCACTGGCTGCCAAGATGCTGCATCAAGAGCTGCGCCTCGCGTGGTCACTTGGTCAGTTGGGCTGCGAGGTATGGCACACACAGGTGGGAAATCGATGCCTTAGAACCATGGTTACAAGGGACCGGGCCCCCCAAACGTTAGAAGTTGATGAATAAGCCATTTCAACTAGTGGTCAACCATGGTTAATAGGGGTCAACTAAGGTCAACTAATGGTTAGGAATGGCTTTAAGTTGATTAATAAGCCATTGAACCAGTGACCATTGAACCAGTGACCATTCTTAGCCATATTAACCATTATTAACCATCATTCACCATGGATTGTAACCGCTACAAGCTTCACAACTCCTGGGGGGGGGGCAAGGTGGGCCCCCCCCAGCCGTTATAGTTGATTGATAAGCCATTCAACTATAGTTCTATCTACCATTTGCCTGGTAGTTACCCTAATTGTAATCCAACTTTGCTAACGTTTAGGGGGCCCACCTTGTAGAACCATGGTTAGTAACCAGTGGCCAGTTACTTAGCTGAGGTCAGTTCGCTAGGGCAACTATGTGAGTGAAATGCCAAGTATAGGTATAGCCGGTATAGCTTGGTAAATAGTGAATCTTACCCAACTTATGATCGGAGGGGACCCACCTTGCATGAGTGGTTGTCAAAATGTGTTAGAAAGCCAAACCAAAACCAATCGCTGCAAGATTTTTCGGGACCCTGTCCTTAGAGAGCTGGCAGAAAAGCGGCACGTTGAAAATCACGTTGGCAAAATACCAATTGGATGATTAACACCCCCTGGGAGTGAAGTACTGACAATTTAACAAAAAGCATCGACTTGCATACCAATCAGTATCAACAGTCTAGCATGCGTCCAGCACCCGTCCAGACATTGTGACTAATTTCACCAGTATCAGCAAATGGCAAGACAGCGACCATGCAGTAGCCAATCCGGACAAAACAAAAACTATCAACCTGTTCGCTGCTAGCAACCATGAGTAATGGCAGGTTCAACTCTAAAGAACCCTCCCACAAATGATGATACATCACCAGCTATCTATGACTACCATTTGCTGAGACCCCTCCTGGTAGGGCAAGCCCCAACGGCTCGCTGCTCACACGGTTGCCTCCGAGCAGGACTTGACGCTCATGAGGTTGCGGATGATGAGATACAGGGCCGTGGGCAGAAATGCCAAGACCACCTGGAGGGATGGTGATGTGGCGAGCTGGGTTAAGAAGTTAACCAACCAACTAACTAACCAATAGGGGATAATCACCAACAATAATAGAGAAAACATAGGAAACAATATTAACCATCAATAAGTGGGATTGTAACCAACAAAACTAGGCAAAACAATGGTGAATGATAGGGGAACCAGGGGTACAGGGTGAACTGACCCACTGCCCAAAGGGCGCGAACAGGTGCGGAGGTTGGAGTGATGCTCGGGATTGGTGACATGACATGGGTGATCCATTTTTTCATGGCTAAACATGGTTCTATTTGGGAATGGTTCCAAATAAAATGGTTGGAGAAGACTATGTTGGCCATGATGCTCATATAGTGACCAGTGATCAACGATCAAACATTGATATGATATGATAGCAATGGTTGTAGTGGTCAGTGAACTTTATCCTTGCAACTGCTGCGATGGAGGCTCCAGCGGCGTCACTGACAACCACCAGCGGATCCATGGTACCTTTTACCAACTCATTGACCTCCAGAAGGACCCAGTTTTGTAGGCAACTCTGCCACTCAGTGTCTGGGCATCTTTACAAGGTGGGCCCCCCAAACGTTATAAGTTGATAAATAAGCCATTTCAGTACGGTTATAACTACCATAACTGGTAGTTACCCTAGTTATAACCCAAGTTAGCTAACCAAGGGGGCCCACCTTGTAAGCATTGGCTGGAATCTTCCATCGGTATGGAACGATTGGATAGACATGGCAATAGATTTTCTTAATCGGCACCATGGTTATTCATTCAGTGACAAACCGTTGCCAAGAAGAGTTACTAAGAATCCTAACAAACACAATTCATCTATTTTCTTTTGGAATAACAACGGCCACAACCAGGCCTACTCTTTGTTGGTGGCTTATAGATCCCTTGCTGAAAAAATGAAGCATGACTGGTAAATCCATCTAATCCCATAACCACTAAAAATCTCAGTTGGTGGCTGTAAGCCACCTAGTGTTGGTTTCAATTCCAAGAGTAGGTGGCCAGATGCTGCGCAACCAAGGCCGGGGCACCTGCATCAGGGTGCACATATGTACAAATATATCCTATACTTGTGGGTCTGTACAAGTGTACTAGATGAGACCACATGATTACTCACTAGTAATAAAAATATATTATGCATTTGCATGTCTTGCGCAAGCGCGTTTTACGTGTAACTTAATTGACGGCGTCATGTTTTGTCCCATTCATTTTTGTAGGTGATAACCCATATATGTTGATATTTTCCGGAGGGAAAAACATGTAAAACACTACCCTTTCGAGGGTTTTGGGGGCTCATGGTAGTGTTGTCCCATTCACTGTCAACAATTCTTGACCAGCGCAACAACCCAGTCCCCGTCAAGCTGCGGACCTTGAGGGCAATGGTCGCAAAGACACCCGTCAGAATCTTATCCTAAGCTGCATGGTTTTTCACCAACCGCCTTCGAATCCGACATAGCAATACAGATTTGAAAGTGGGGAGACATGACCAAAAGTGCCCACAAGGTGTTCATACATGTCCATACCATCTACTTGCGGCATGCTTCGTGTAGCTACACAAATTTCGGGGGTTGGTAACAAACATCGCACCCCCTCAAGGTGTATGGCTGACCCCCGGACCAGGGACCCCCTCGAATGCTACATCGACATGGGCCCCGGACTCCCCCTCTACAGCCCCACCCCAGTTGAACTTCCCAGTATTTTTTATGGTCAAAATTGTGAAGCCGCGGGAGCGGCACTTCCACTTTCCCAAGCGGGACTCAGAAAGAGAGGACACATGCTGACAAGCACACCATGCTCACAGAGATACCTTTCAGAGGGTTTGATGCTAGCCTTTGGTGGTTTTTTCTCTCTGTACATTTATGCTAACCGCTGTCCATTGCGGTGATTTGGCGCGCAAATTTGCTCCGGGTCGGTTGCCTCGCAAACACGTTGCATATTATCACCGCAAGCAAGCAACAAGACATGTTCGTCAATTTCATTCAATTTCCAAATATCTCGACTCTCAAACAGCCTTTATTTTTTTGGATGTATACCTATTCATTGCTTTTGGACTTCACCAATTTTCATGGGGTAATTGAGGGTCAAGGTATGTACGGTACAACTTGGGACCCAACCATGCTAGCATCACTGCCACCACTGGTTACCCAGTAATTACATTCACCAACGAAACCCGAACGGGTGAGTTATCTAAGGATTCAAATCCTGAAGTCCTACAGAGTGATACCCAGGCAGTTAGTTGACTTAGTTTAACATACCTACCAGTTTTGGAAGATATACCCCTGCGGTAAAGTAACCTGGCAATGCAAACCCATCATGTTTTGGTGTTTTCCCTGGATTTCACTATAAAAAGGGTCAAAATCCATTGCCAGGTTAGTCTACCGGGGGTAACTATACTGGATGGTAACTTATAACCCACTTAAACCCAGGGGGCAGCACCACTCTGATAGAAGCTGTTGTGGAATCAGCTTCGCCTATCCACGTCCCAGCGACGAGCCATGGGTGTTCTTGAACAAATGCCTCCGCGCAACCCAGGGATTGATGGGATTCCCCCACCATGAACATGGACCATGTGGGTGGCCCCGTGGTGAGCTAAGTTGGTGTATAACTGGGGTAACTTAGTTAGGGTAAGTTGGTTAACTTGTACCAAGCTGGTTACTATACAAGTTAGAGTAAGTTGGTTGACTGGGCCAGCAAGATAGGTCAGTTGGCCTACAACCACAGGGTAACTAGGAGCACGGCCCTCAGTTGGCCGCGCGTTTTTTCTTACATGTGCATACTCTTCGTCATGGGAAATGCGTTTCGGCCCCTATAATTGAAGGTCACGCTCTCTTATGTGTTTTCAAGCCCTCGTTTACAGGCAGAATTACCAAATTCGCAGTTTCGTGCTAATGAAATCACCATTTTAAGGGTTTGTGGGTTTACCCCAACTACTTGTCCAGGCATGTTTTCGCCGGCGTATTGCTTTACAGCAACGACTCAAGCTCCTCTAAGAATCTGTGCGGGTCAGGGTTGACCAAACCCGCTCGCCAGCACCACATGTGGATATACTGAGTCACACAAGGATGCAAACTTGCCTCACCTAGCATCAACGCAGCATCCACGTCGCATCCTAGCATCCACGTAGCATCAACATCGCTGGCAAGTGCAAGCGAACGTTAACATGCCTCACCCCTCCCCACCCCACCCCACCCCCCCCCACCCCACCCCACCCCCCCCCACCCCACCCCACCCCCACATGCCTCACGTAGCATCAACGCAGCATCCACGTCGCATCCTAGCATCCACGTAGCATCAACATCGCTGGCAAGTGCAAGCGAACGTTAACATGCCTCACCCCTCCCCACCCCACCCCACCCCACCCCCACATGCCTCACGTAGCATCAATTGCATGAAGCAGATGAAAACAGCCTAAAACACCACGGCCGTCTAAGGGCCGTACTCCAACTACAAGGCAGGGTAGATGCAACTATACTTAAATGGCTGATTTTAACTTATAACCAAAGCCCCACCTTGTAAAAACGTGTGGGAGCCATTGGAAAAGCATTAGTGGTATCTGAGGCTGGGGGTCAATGCTGAACTGATGAGTCACTGATTTTAATCTGATGGTTACTTGACTTCACTGACACTGGTGTTCCAACAGCTTTCAAGAGTTTCCATGGTCGATAGCTGGTTGTTGGTAGCAAATGGTCCGATGTGGTGAACCCAGAGTCTTGTCAAAATTGTTCTTTAGAATGATGGTTGAGTTGGACAAGCAACAATCAAACGCTCCGAATCATTTTTTGGTGCTGCTCGTTGCCCCACCATCAACACTACAGTTACGGCTGAAACGCAGTGTTCACAATGATTTGCCACCATTAGTCATAATTCATATCATTAAACCGATCCATAAGTGTCATTCACCATCAATACTCATCGACATGAACCATCCTTATAAGCGACCATGTTTCAACATCATAAACGACCAAGAACGACCATCATTGACTCACCACCCTTCCCCCCAAAACTCTCATTTTCGTGGGTTGTAACCCACATTTTGGAGGTTCCAAAACCTACAGGGTGGGCCCCCAACCACTGAACTAAGTTGGTTTATAACTAAGTTAAGTAGGGTAGACTACCAGTTATAGGGGTGAACTAACCCAACTTATAACTACTGGGGGGCCCAGTCCCTTGTACCTTTTTCAGGGGCCCGCAAGGGGGGCAGGCTATCCCATTGGACACAGGCGGCCGCCTTGAGACTGGGCAGCATCTCTTGCACGGCTCCGAAGGTGGTCCAACCTCGGCACCGAACCAACGGAGGAAACTTCCATGGCGAGCTGGATCAATATTAACAATAAGTAACAATAATAATTAATGGTTATGATAAGCAACAATGACCAGGGATATATACCAAGTATATGGATCCTCTTGTAAATTGCCTGGATGACGTTGGGGCCTTCATCTTATAAGGGACCTGGGTTTTCAACCTACAAAATGAAGGGTATGGAAGATTTAGAAAATGGAGGGTTTCAGGCACACCAGCAAACCCCGGGGAAATATGGTTGCATCATGCTAAGTGTAAGTTACAAAATGCATGATTCTCAAAACCCCTAGGTCCATGCCATGCCATTTCATAAATAAGAAAAACCCCTACAAAATGACCCTCCACCCGAGCTTTCCTGGGGAACATTTGTTCGGAAGCAGCAGCAATCCTTTTGCAACCCCGGAATGTTTCTGTTATAAAATGACACCCAGGATGTTACAAAATGAGGGTCCCACCCCCATTTTTTTTTGAACTTTCTGAGGTTTATAAAATGAAATGTTTCTGAACTATCCCCAATTCCGGGGGAATAGGCACAAATGGCAATTTGCCCTGCCATTTATTGTAAAATTGCATTTTCTAAGGGCCTCAACCCAATCCATTTCATATATAAAATTCACAAGGGGATGTATATGGCTAATACTAACCAAGCAACCAATGGTTAATGGTTGATAATAGGGGATAACAACTGGAAACTAAAGGGATATACCAACTATATGGCGAGCTGGGTCAAGCAGTTAACCAACAAATTTCATGGGGGACATTCACCAACAATAACAGGGAAAACTGGCTGGTTGATGATAGGGGAAGCCGGGGTACGGGGTGAACTGACCCACTGCCCCATGATAACCATCATGATGGTTCACTGCCATGATGGTCAGCCATCAGTGACTTTCATGATAAATTTTGGGGTTGACCATTGATGATGGTTAATGATGGCCAATCATGATTGCTGATGGTCAATTGATTCATGATGGTTTATGATGGCTGGCGATGAATGATGGTCAATGATGGGTATATAATGATGAATGATTGACCATCAATGATGGTTGACGAGGGTCAATGACATTTGATGATGGCAAAAAATGAGAGATGATAGTAGGTGATGGTAAATGAAGGGCCATGGTGATACGACTTAGCTGATAGATGCAACCGCCGCCGCGCCCCAGGCTTGCAACACAAGCAGCGCCCAGTGATTTGCTGACGCGATTCGCTAGTTCCACCGGCCACGGCCGGTACTGTGCCAGTTGCACACCGCAAACCCAGAATAGTCTGCGGACGCCTAGGGAGTTGAGATCTCTGTACATTGCGCAGTCTAAACAGTCCCCAAAAGTCGGGTCGCTATTTTTGCTCCCATCTCAATATTAATTACTGTATGTCATAAACAGGCCTACGATCAGACCAACAAAAGCCAGTTTGACTGGCGCGGTCTTCTATTTCTGGAGCCTACGAGATGTTTGTCAGGTTAGCCATGGTCAGTCCATTCATCCACTCAGAAGATTCATGGGTCCGTCAGCCGTCAAGCTGGAGATCCTGAATTTCACTCCGGCATACCGGGCAGGTCATGTGCTGTCTCCTCATGACACGCATCCAGCGGTGTGAACAACTTTGACAAAAGACACAGTGGCTGCAAGGTCTCAGTACCAAGATCGCCTCTTTGGACAAGCAAATCAAGCATGGATTCTCTGGCTCTCCATCACGAGGTGCAAGCTGATTAGGCTGTGGCTCGCCTAAACGGTATTGCATGATGCGGAGCCGGTAGTCATCCAAGAAGCAAATCTTCACATCACCAGACTGGGCCAAAGTGCGATAGGCTGAATCGCAGGTAGCTCTCCAACACCAAATCTCCACTCGCCAGCCTCGTCTGGAAACACGCTCCACCGTTCGGGCCAGCTGCCCGTCACCGGTGACCAAAGCCAGAACCTCTCGGGATGGGTTGGCCCCCTGTCTCTCCAGGTTCTCTACGTGACGAAGCACGCAGGTAGCCAGGCGAAGCTCCCACTCCACCCACCAGCTGCTGG
>VSDK01015179.1:173140-207395 GCA_009767595.1 Symbiodinium kawagutii
TTGGAACTGGCCTCGGCGGCCCTCAGCCACCACTCGCAGACTGACGTCTCGCCTGCCGGCCACAACCTCGGACAAACTGGCGATGCGCAGCCGCCGGGTGCGATCACAGCCACCTGGCAGGAGCTGACAACCTCTGGCAGTGCCCGAGTTTTCCACGAAGATGCTGATGCTTTGCGTCAACTCAGGGGCTTGCCACTGGCCCCGGAGAAGCAACAGCTCGCCCAAGTGAGCGATCAAGCCCCTCAAGGCCGCCACGGGCACAGGCACGGCATCCTGTGACATGTCTGACCTGACCAGTGTTGGACGGCTAAAGCCACAAACACTTTGCAAGGTGGGGCCCCCAAGCTCTAACTTGGTCTATATTTTTCAATGTGTTAGTATAAATTTTAAAAATATAATATATATATATATAATCTATATAAATATATATCCCAAAAATAGTAGTAGATCACATGTTGTTTCCGTAGTTCTAAGCCAACTTGGCCATTCTTAGGGGCCCCACCTTCTAGGCATGGTCCGCTTTTGAGCCAACATCTGCAAGATTCGGCAAGGAAGAAACGGTTCCGCCTATATAAATGCTGGAGTGAAGAAACATGAAGCAGCTGGTTGTTTCTGCAAAATGCTGGCTCATGGCCCTTCACCAGCTGGCTTGTGCCAAAGTGGAAACCAGCTTCACAAACTGCTCAGCTATTCATGATCGATCCAGCTCTGAAGACACCATCAGTGCTCAACTGGTGGTTATAAGCCTGAAACACATTTGTCAACCAACCCATCAATTAAAAATAGTCGAAAATCAAACATGTTTGAAAGGACCGGCCAGTCAATAGCTGATGATTTCCTAAGATCTACAGTTCAGCCATCAATCCTTGGCTGGCGTATCGCTGCCGGCCCTGGGAGTCCCTGCTGGAGATCAACACCACGAAGGGAATCCACATGATGAAGACCTCAGCGTGGTGATGGTGATGGTGATGGTGAATTCATGCTAGTTATACAGCTTAGTGTGGGGTGGCTCCGTGATGATTCATGATGGCTACTGGCCAAGCATGTTGGTCAATCATCAACACTGCTGAGTGGACGAATGAACAGAGTTGCCAAGTCGGCCATACATTGCTGAGTCAGCCCCACTGAAAAACAAGCAAGTTCAACAGCATATTTCTTGCATTTTCTTGCTTCTTGGGTCAGTACTAATTATTCATGATCAAAATCATGCAAATGGATAATTTGCCATGCCTAAGGATGGTTAATTGATTACTGATGGCTCATTTGCTAGTCAATGATGCGCAGTCACCAAAGGTTATGCATTAGTTTGCCATTGTTCTCATTTCTTTACATCGAAGAACTGTTACTGTAAATAGAGCCATGCGGAACCATCATCCGATCATCCCAAGCACTATCTTATTGATCTCATCTCTATGTTTGGGAAGAAGTCCCAACGGAACAACAGCAGTTGATCACTCATCACTGGGGCCTGCAAGGTGAACAAAACCGGGGACAACTAGCGATATCATTCGATATGATGGCAAATATGGCCAGCTTGTAGCTTCTTGGCTTATCAACAATCAGATCTCAGGTGTTCGTTCTTGCTGCCTGTTATTCCTAACAGATCCGAATGAGCTCCAGCTGCCTCCAGCCGATTGTAAATGTTGAACTGAGCCTCAATGGCTGGACCGCCTACGGCAGCCATGACAAACTGTCCAGCTCGTCAACTAGCACCAGCGATCAACAACAGGCCATCTATAGTTCTATCATGGCTTATGCTTAGTCAAGTTATCATTTGACAATTCGATAATAGTCATAAGCCATCAATAAGCATAAGCCATCAACAACAGGCCCATCAAGCAAGATGAGCAGGCAATTATGTGCCATCGAGCATCATTAGCCATCAGCAACCAGTAGCCATCAATCTTGACTACAGTTATCCATGATCAGCTACCCTCACTGCTGATGTTTTTGGCCGTTTTCCCTTTGATTGTTGTTTGTCGCTGGTTATCAACCTTCATTACGCCACCGTTATCAACCATCGTCAAAGCCAACAACCACTATCCACCATCAATTCAGCTATCAACTGATAACTATCAATTATTTTGTCAATGGTGATATAATAGTAGGTATATTTGATCATGTATACATATGGGGTCATATAGGTGTTCCTCAAAAATAGGGATACTCCCCAAATCATCTAGTTGTTAACCATTCATAAAAATAGACCAACCATTTTTTGGGCTCCCTATGGCTTGAGAAGCCCTGTACCCCTGGTTCCCCTACCTCTCTAACCATTCTTTTCCCACTATTGTTGGTTATCATCAACCATTATTGTTGGTGAACTGCTTGACGCATAGCCATATTACTAACCATTACCATTATTAACCATTATCAACCATTGTTATCCCCTATTTTTAACCATCATTCATCATTAATAAACCTTAATAAACCACTATACTGATAAACCCCCTATTATTATTGGCTATATATACCCTATTATTAGCCATTTTTTGGGCTCCCTAGGGCTTGAGAAACCACCATATGAGCCTTACGTTCACCAACATCCACGGCGCATCAGCAGCCCATTCCCCATCACTACCAGCGGATCTGGGCTTCCCGGCGCCCCAAATGGAGGCGACCCCGGCCCAGTTCCAACCCGAACTGTTCAACTCCTGGTCCTGACATCGCGGGCGCGCCATGACCCACTGATGGGTGGCTCGGCACTGGTGAATTGGTGGTGAAAAAATGCTGAAGGAATGGCGCTTGAAGGGTTGGTGGAAGAATGGTTTGAGAATGATTGGTTTAGAGAAGTAGCAATAATTTGGTTCATTATTGATTCTAATTGTTTTTAATGATAATGAGAATGATGGAAAGAAAAGTTTGAAGAATGGTTTGAAGTGGTTAAAAAATGGTCGGTTGGTTGAGCATAGGCTGAATAAGCTTCGGTTAATTAGTGGTTGCCCATAGGTTTTATTCAGGTTTAAAATGGTTGGTTGAGCACAGTACGCACCATCGCACCATCAATCATTATGACAACAGCTGTTCCACGAGGCATTTGAACTAGGGAGAATTGAAGTCATTTACACCCGCCATGAGCCATCAACCATTGACCTTTGTCATACTGACCGTTATCAAAACACTAATAATAGTGACCATCAGTAACAAAAAAATTTCATCATTCGGTCCATCATTATCAACTAAGCACTGTACTAACCATTGTCTTTATTGAGGCACATTGAGACAATGACCATTATACACTACCAACGGCCATTTTTTACCCATAAGTATTGCTAGCTGCTGCCGAGTAGGGTGGGGATATGCAGTCTTTACACACCAACCTCTCCAAGTACACAAAGACATGTCATGCATAACTGTGCGTGTCGCAGGGAAAATCTATATGCCAAAAGGCCAGGCAAATAAGCCCAATAAGCAAACAATTTACAGTAAACAAAAGGAGAGGGGAATAAACAAACATGTTTTGCTGGTTATGGCTTGATGATCCACAACTGTAGCAACAATAGAAAATCCCACAAGGATGTCCTTGGAACAGGCAATGATCGAGTCTCAAATCAAGAACGCTGTGCACTGCAGGAGCGGCTGGACATTGTAAAAAAGTATCCAAGGTGGGTCAAAGCACCCCGAGATCAAATCATCGAGAAGTCCGGGGGCCCGCTTGGAATCAGGCGGGATACCCTTTGGTATATCAACCTGAAAATGGACGATCACTGTTTCTTCTAGGAGTCTCCTAGAAAATCTCGTATAATTGCTGGATATTGGATTTTCCACTTCCATGAGCTCCAGGTGAGCATCTGCCAAGGGGGTGACCCAACCATCAGCCCATCGCCATGCCAAGCATCTGCCAAGTTGTCGTAGATCCTAAGGATGGACGTCGCCCAAGGTGAGACCCCCCAGCATTTACACAGTGATGCCACTGTGTTCCAGGGAGTGCTAACCATCAGGCTATACCCATCAGCCATCAGGCTATAACCTTTTCATATGGTTTGATAGTGCTATCAACCCATGGTTAACTAGTGGTTGATAATGGTTATATATGGTTAGAATGGTGAATAATGATCTTAACGGTTTGGTAGTTGGATCACCCCTTTGAAAAGTAGGAGTCAACCAGCCATTTGCTAATAATTGCAAAGGAGAAAACAATACATCAAAACCACCAACCACAATAGCTCATCGCTGGGTGAAATACCAAAGTAATGGATGCTGGTGGATACAACCATCACTGGCGAATCTTGACCAACAAAGCGGGACATCACGGGTGAGGATCGCACTGTGGGATGGGTAGAGATGCGATCCCCGGGCCATGTGTGTTTGTGGGACTGCCGGACCATGCCGGAGATTGGCTTTTGGAAAAGCCACGTGAGGTTGCTACTGCCGTGGTGATAGGGCCCTGGAAAATCCACCGTTCATCAACGATGGTTGATGTGAGGGCCGGCCACTGAAGATTCAGTGGTGCTGGTGGGTAATGAATAGTGTAAATAGATCTTGCAAAGGCCCCTCTTGAAACTAAAAAGGATCTCAAAAGGTAAACCATCTATGAATGAGGATTGTCCCTTAACCATCCCATTTGCGGTCACTGCTACACCGTGAGCCAACCATCTTATGATCAGTACCAACCATCTTATGATCAGTACCAACCATCGATCACCATCAACAAAACCAGCATCAACCACATGTTCAACCATTGTGTCTGGTTGTCAACCCACAACTAACCCAATTAATTCTACATTCAGATGTCACAACTCTACCAAAAGCCTCGCGCAAAACACAACTGATCGATATGAATTGATCCACTAACCCTAAGCATTTTCTACAAGGCGGGGCCCCCAAGAAAGTTGAGTTTCTTCTGGGATATGTACACAAATGTACAAGCTATAGCTGATATATCTCCCGTCCAATGGCTGCCAAGTCATGACGCGGCTGGGTGGCCCACCTTGCGCTGCCAAACCCGATGTGGCCGGATGCCACCCCATGACACCAACGGCAAGGTGCACGTCGTGGGGGTCCGGAGGCATTGAAATTTGAAAGTCTGTGACGTCGCGCGTGTACTGCTCCTGCGGTCGACGCGTCGATTCCATGGCTCAGTGGGTGACGGGTCGATGGAAAGACTAAGAATCAGAATGGCTGATATGGACAATATTCACCAAAATCAGAAAAATGGGAATGAGCCAACATCAACTGAGTAGTAATTAATTAACAGTAATCACATGCTGACTTCATTGTGCTTCCCAAAAAGCTCCATAAGCCTCCCTGAGCTCTGTCCAAACAATTGCGTTTGTTCATTGTAAATTGATGATTCTGTTGATTTTGTTTGATGTTGATTTTGTCAACGATTCGTTTGTTGATTTTGTTGCTTTCAAGAAATTCTTAGCAACAAACGAATCAAGAAACATTGCGAGCTCAGGGTTTCATATGGTGGTTTCTCAAAATGGGGTACCCAAATCTCGTTAGTTTGCTCATGTGACCCCCCCCACAGCGGCTCCACCCCCAACCGGTGTCCCGCGAAGCCAGGCGCGCGGTGAGCTCCGTTTTGAAGGTCACGAAGCCCGTGGAGGTGCAAACCAAGGGGTCGCCTTCGAGGGCCGAAGGCGCGCCATGGCAGGGCGCAGAACCGGGCGATTTGCAGCATGGTTAAGCACCATGAGACCCCAGTTCACCAGCATTTTTAGAGGTTATAACCCATATTTTTTGGAGGTGAAAGCAAGCAAATCCCGATAAAAGGTAGGTTTTTATCCTCCAATATGTGGGCTATAATGGTTACAACCTATAAAAGTGATGGTGAACCGGGGGCTTATGGCAGTCATTACTTCACCCTGAACCATGGATTGATGATCACCAACGATACAAACCAATACAAAATGTACTAAACTGCCTACCATTGGCCCCGTTTTTTCCGATCCTTGACCATCCAATCACAAACAGAATCACCAACCGTCCATTTTACCCTTCATCATCAATTCCACCTTCAGCCATCAGCCAGTAACCATCAACTCAACCATCAAAATTCACCACCCTTAACCACCAACCAACCAACCACCAACCATCAGTTCACCAACCTGAAATCAACCAGCAACCAACCACCAACCATCCACCAACAAGGTGGGCCCCCTTAGTTAGCTAACTTGGCTTACAACTAGGATAACTACCAGGCAAATGGAAGATATAACTAGCTTGTTAAATGCCTTCTTAATCAAGTTAAAACCGTTCTTAACCATTACTTGGCCCTCATTGACCTCTACTACCCATGGTTAACCATTAGTTGAGATGGCTTATTCATCAACTTATAACGTTTGGGGGGCCCACCTTGGACCACTCATCACCTCACCAATCCCCTCCCAGCCTCTCGCCGCAGCGTCATTCAGCCTGCCCTGAGCAGCTGAGACCTCTTCAGTGATGGTCTTCACACGCCTCGCCACATGCTATGCGGCAGGATCCAGAGCTGGCAGTGAATTTACTATGACAAATTTCACAGAATGATGATGAGCTAGTGGAAAAATGATAGCTCATCATGAAGAACCATTATGCTAATAACACATTATTCCTATATCAAGATCATGAAAAACTCATAATGATATAACAAAATATAATCGCTGTTTATAATCAGTTGCGTTATGCAAGTTATAAATTAGAATCATGATCCTAATAACTATCTCTATTGCATCAGTCAGACTCCCAAGTGACAGCTGTCATTTCAGCATCATCTCCATTAGCCAACTATGGTAGGAAGAAAATCTGAAAGTGCTGCTGACGATGACAAGCTAATTATATTTGACTGATCTTAGAATCAACGTATTAATCCTGTTACCCTCTGGCAAACTGACTTGGACTTGGAAATGGTAAATCCACCAATGATCCATGGTTTCCCAGGGTTTCTCTACAAAATAGGTGATTTTCCAGCGCTATGTTATCTTACCAGAGTGTACCAAAAAAAAAATCCGAATGGCCCATCTCATCACAGGCGATCCCAACTTCTGTTGCTTACGAACTGCAAGCACTTTGGTGAGTTAGCTACTCGATCCAGTGGCACCATCCGTCCAATCTCGACCCGTCCCTGGGATTCCAACTTACATGAGGCTTTTAAAGGGATCTATAGGGAATCTGATTTAAGGGACCCAGAGGGATCAAGGGATTCCCACTTACATGTGGAATCTATTGGATTTTAAGGGATCTATAGGGATTAATGGGGGATACAGATTTAGATACCTTGAGATTCCGTTGCAAGCATTGTTGTGAATTTTAATGGCTCTTACAATGACAACCATTGTTCTACCAAGGGACTTAATCAAACACGAGTGGGGGATCAATTCCATTGTCGTAATGGTGGTGGAGGCCGAGGCTGATGATTCATACACCAATGCTACGACAATTTTGCACTGACGAATCATGAAGAGTCATGTTTTTTGCCAGGGCATCTCAGAGGGTTGGCCCTGCCTTTAGCAAACTCTGAAGAGTCATGATGGAAAATGAATTATCACGGAACATTCCAGCAACCAGCGGACCATCAAGACACAATCATAGAGGATAATGATACTTTTAGTCACCAAGAATTCGGAGAGTATCAGCCAGTCATTAATATCCATCAATGTTGCTATCCACTTTGAGCCTTCCTTCTTGAACCTATGACCACCCAAGCCAACCAACAAAACCAACCCCACTGATCACCCTGACCCCCAAACAACAGCAGCTGCCCCTGCGCTTCAGCTGGGGCGCTTCTGACATCTGCTGAGGTAGAACCACTCGGGGCTGCCATCTTCACTCCCCGCCTCCTGGCGGCACTTCAACGGCTTGGAGGCTTCCACGGAGTGAGTCGCTGGGATTGAGATGTTTTTGTTGGATCAAAAAAAGGGGTCCCTAGAAATTGATAGGGTTTTCTTGGATAAAATAGAGTTATTCCCTTGGGGTCAAGAAGGTTTTATTTGATCAAAAGTCGGGATTGCCTTTTTACCTGAGTCAAAGCAAACTATCGGATCAATAGGCTTCTGGTAGTGATTTTTAATGGCTATAGATTCAACTGTTCGATCGACTGGAAGCTTGAACTAGAGGATTGATGCTTACTTATCGCATGGAAAGGCATTTAACTGATGGCTTCAGGCTATCAGCAACTGTGAATGACACTTAATCTGATTGATCTTGAAAATCATTTTAAGAAAAAGGATTCTTGTCAATCTTTATGATCAAAAACAACTCAAGCACCCTTGGAAAATGTACGGCAGCATGTAGCTACCTTGGTGAAGCTCTACGCGGAACCAGCCGCTCAACCGGCCTCCCAGTGCTGCTTGGCATGCAGCACGTCCAATTTGGCCGACCGTAAGTGTTTCACCTGAAACAAGGGATGCGACGCAGCGCATGTTGGGATCCCAACTGATGTGTAATGATAGGTAGAAGAAGTATCCTATGGGTAAGCATTCATACGGCAATGGTTAACAATGGCAATAGTTAACAATGGCACCAATTATCACTGGCAATGGCTAACTGATGATAATTTTCCCAGTGATAAGCATTCAAATAGCCATGGTCAATCAATAATGCTGCTTAACCTGTATCAAATCAATTCATAACTACTATATGATATAATGGTTGATGATAGAATTATCCCAGTGGCAAGCGTTCAAATAGCAATGGTCAATCATGGTTAAACTTTGTTAAGTCAATTGGTGGCTTTTATGATATAATGTTGAATGATGTATAGCTATAATGGTGAACTAGCTATCAAACATCCGATGGTTGGTGATAATGGATGTTCATGGGTGACCAATGGTTCCCTTCATTTCTTTCTCATAATTCAACAGCTCGCCGGCGCTCGAGAATCCACCTTGATTGTTTGGGAATGATTTTCTACAAGGTGGGCCCCCCTAGATAGCTAACTTGGGTTATAACGAGGGTAACTACCAGTTGTGGTAGATATAACTATAGCTAAATGGCTTCTTGACCCACTTATAACTAGGGGGGCCCACCTTGCAGCTATGTTTTGATGACCGGAGTATTGACTTGACACTAGCAACTTGACCCTCCCAAGCAGGGCTTGGATGATGATGAGGTTCCTATCCTTTTGGTAGGGCCCGAAGGGCAACATGTGGACTTAATCACTTAATCAATAAGATTGATTAGGGAGTTGCAAGGGTCTAATGGGCCCTTGTTGATTACCGGGGATGATCACTGTGCCCGGTTTCCCTCCGTAAATGTTAAAAACAGTGAGCGTTCCACATTTCTACTTTGTCCAAAAATTGACGGTCCTCTGCTGCTTCGATGTTGGTTCTTAGGTGGTCCCAGTCCATGGGTGAGGGTACAGGTGAATAACTTATATTAATTCAAAGTGAATAAAAAATAAGCCTTTATATCTGGGGCTAATTAACTTGATTACATGTATGAGTAACATGAATAATCCATGGATGCTTGAAAATATTCACACAGGCCCATCAAAATAGATAGGATATACCATGCAACCAGACTCACCGCGTAAATCTACAGTCTGCCAAGTTGATTGCCTTGACACCCACCCATCACCATGACGACACATTGGATGAGAGCCTTCCCAGTCAGCACTTGGGTTCAGTCAACTGCGGTCGCAAAAATGTAGGAACACGACCGACCGACCCCCAAGACGACCCATGTCTGACTGCCCAACAAATGCGCAGAAACATCGTCAGTCACCCTGACTGCGGCTGGGGTACTTGGCACACATGAACTCAAACATTAAACCAAATTAATCTGAAACCAGCCACCTGAATAACATTCATCAAAAAAACTGATTTATGGACCTGAAACCATTTGGTCACACCAGCTCCCTAGCTCTCCCTTTAAAATCCCTCTATGGACTCCTGTGGCTCCTCAGCTCCCTCTTAACCACCAGCCAGTTGATCAACCACCGTGACTGGAAGTGCTGGAACTTCCAGCCGTCTCCCCCACCCTGCCTGGCGAGGGAGCTGGCCTGCAGCTGATGCTATGGATCCAGAAGGTGACCATCGAAACTTGTTTGCAATATGGGTATGGGTCAATATTAACCAACCACCTGGTTGCAGGCACCACCACAACAACAACAACAACAACAACAACAACAACAACAACAACAACAACAACAACCAACAAACAACAAACAACAACCAACAACCAACAACCAACAAACAACAGCCAGCAACCAAGTTTTTTTAGGATGCAAGGGTGATGAACACAAGCAAGTGCAAATTGAGCCAATAGGTGCTTGGACAGGCAGGAAGTTCTCATAGGTTCATTGCTGGGATACGTCAACGGTCAAGGTTTTGATAACCCCAGAAAACAAATCAAACTGGCTCATCATCCTGGGTAAGAGTTGCCACTACGACCTGCTTGAAACTGCCTGCTTGGTCGGAATCCACTCATCGAACCTCCCTGCGCATCTCCCGCCTGTCCGACGAACGACGTAGGCCCGTTCCACGGCATCGTTGTCGTTGAAGACGTTGGTGAAATACCTTTGAGGTGCTTCGGCTACGGGTCAGCGTTCACTGAAGCAAACAACCTGGGATGCACTCTGGGAAACTGACCTCGGGAGTGGAAAATCCACCAGGCTTATGGCTGGCTTATACCTGTAATATCGTGATTTTTAGCCCAACCAGGTTAGTTGACCAAAGGGTAATTAATTACATTTGACCGACTTGCTCCCTGGTTTCCCAATGTTTCCCATCAAATGTGAGTGACTTTTGATTGTGGACCTTTGGATTTGTCCCATTTGACTTTTGGGTCAGATGCAACCATCCAAGATTGCCCGGAAGCCCCCGACAATGCAAGACATGCCCTTGCACTGTTGGTTTTGGATCGGGAAATGACTGGGGATTTGTGATCGATTACATTTAGGCACATGTCATTGACTTGCTAATCATCGGGCCATGGCTAGAGCCAAACATGCCAACTCCCTGAATCAACTTGATATGTTTGGTGGCAATTGCTGATCTTTGAAGATATGTGCGATATTGATCTTTGGATTCAAAGATCTTCTCCATGTGAGTCATACACATAAAGGAAGAGATATTGCTCATCTCATCATATCTCATCCATTTGAATCGTGATGCGCCAGAGGTCACCTTTCAATCATCACTCCGTCCCGACAGGTGGCTGAAGCAAGGCCGAATCCGATCGGTACATGGCTGGAATGTTCCTGGCAAGCACAAAGTTTGGGATGCCAACTGAATTAAACGTGGATCCTTCAAAAAAGCAGGTGCCAGTTGGAGATCGGCATGACGGTCTCACATCGCAGTGGATACTTTTTCCACATAGCCTTACATTCTAACATGTCAACTGACTGTTCTAGTGTTCCTCACATCCTGACATGTTCGAATCTGATTTATCAAAAAGTCTCTTAGAGGGTTTTTTCAATATGGAGCTTTTTTGCCGAACTTCAGGCTGCAAAACTCCAACATGTTTCCATCAAAATTCCAACATAATTCCAACTGAATTCCAACACAAATTCCATCACAATTCCAACAAGATTCCAACACAATTCCAACAAGATTCCAACACAATTCCAACAAAATTCCAACACAATTCCAACAAACTTCCAACACAATTCCAACAAACTTCCAACCAGCGCAATTCCAACAAAATTCCAATACAATTCCAACAAAATTCCAAAACAAATCCAACACAATTCCAACAAAAATCCACCATTCCATCAATGGAAAGATGATGGAAAACTGATGGATTTCTAATGAATTTATGGTCCAAGTATGTTTATTGACATGTGCCAAAAACACACCTTATCAAAAAAAACCGCTAAAGGGTTTTAAGAATTTAGCTGTTTTGGTGGTGGTTCAATCGTTCTAAGTGATCATTTCCAATGCTTTCTTGATGAATCCAGGTAGAAGGTTCACCAGATTTGAACGGTTCATCATGAGCAGCGCACCCCTAAACCCACCCAGCTAAACAATCCTCAATGATCATGTTTGATAGTGGCGCAACTTTTTATTCACAACTGACCAGCACTATTTTGGCTTATGAAGCAAAACCAAGAATGGAAGCTCGATGACCACGCCAAAAGCTGCTGGTACTGGTGGGAAGTTACCCTTGGGACATCAACCAAGAAAGACCCCATGCCAGCAATACATCAACCTGTATCAACTGGCAAGGTGCTGCTGTTCATTGATTCAGTGACTCATCAATCACCGGTGCATGCTGGTGCCAAGCCCCGGACAAGGGGCCACGGTTCCACATCCCTGTGATTTCACTCCGGAAAATCATGCACACTGCTCATGGTGGATCAAGAAAACACATTGTTCTGGCTGGCTACCCTGCACCCCAGCTGTTCACATACCAAAGCCGTGACCTCAAATTCTGTTTTTATTTGTGGGAGTTCTGTGAACTACTCCCACTTTTTCGAACGGTGAGTCGTGACCAATTGAAATTCATCATATCCCACATCCAAAAACGACAGGCAAATCAGTTTTGGAAAGTTCACCGAGATTCTCAGCCTGCCACTGATTCCAGCTCACTACCCGTGATTATTTAAGGGTTTCTGCTGAAACCTATGCCCAACACCTGCGGAGAAAACAGGTGGAAACCCACCACCACACAGAATCCAAAAGCACTGCCCCAAAGTGTTGTGCGATCAAAGCCTCCTATTACTCCCACTGCTTGCCGACTACACAACTGTCGGAAGTTTCGACCACTCAACTGGCAGTTCCGACCACTCAACCTGACAATCCTAAACAACTGAACTGACAGTCCTTCACAACCAACAGCTGTGGCTGTTGAATGCTTGGTGGCCCCAGCTGGGCCCTACCCATCCTACCCCGCAACTGGTGCCTCACCAGGACCGTGTTGGCACGCGGAAAGGGAATCTCCTTCAGCCACTGGTAGCGCCGCTCCGTAAAGTGCTCCTCCGCAGGCGTGGCGGTCGGCGGCTGCGCTGCTTGGCAACCGGGGAGTTACGGCAAGTGACCTGTGGTGAATGATGGTTGTCGTGACATGTGATTATCAGCGGTTCATGATGGTTCATGATGGCTCATGGTTAGTGATCGATATTCAACCGACATATGGATCGCTTGATTATCGAGCATTGCTGCTGATGACCAATAGTATGATTGCTCATGATTTGCCGCCATCAACCCATGCAGATCGACCCATTGCCAATCATCATTCCAACCGCACCATGTAATCGGTCAAACACTGGACTTGCGCATATCATTGATATTGCGATTCGGTCGTATAAACAACTCCGCCTCACCACACTGTGTGTGTTGATGCGATTATGCATTCATGGCTCAATCAGCATCAGAAATCTTACCTACCACCCATACCCACACTATACAAACAATGATTCCCATCAAAAAGTGGTAATTAGATCGGTACATCTTCATAAATCTCACTCACCAAAACAAGTTAAGCTAGTTGAATAGAAATGAATCTTCACGAATACAATCAATTCACCAACTAATATCATAAATCACCGCATTGAAATGAATGAAACAACACATTAGATATCTATGATCCCCCCCAGCGCCACGGCACATGCGGGCACTCCTGTGCCATCGAGATGGTCCAACTGGAGGATGTCACCACGAACCACACCATCACCGCATGCACCTGGGGATCCATGGCAGTGGTGAAATCACGGGGGTTCCCTGGGAGGCAACCCATGGGAAGCTAGTGAAGATCACTGGTTACCACCGGTTGTGAAGCTGTGGATATGTGGGGAGCTTCCGCATCAGAAATCCTTTGAAATCGTGGCTTCTGAGAGCAATATCCTGTGGAAACACCGACTTATTGGGTGCTCATGAAGAGGAAGGTGAGCAATGCACTCGGACTCCAGCGGGCTATGAACTACAGACTTGTGGCGAAACATTGGCACTGGGTGAACTGTGGTTAGCCCTCGTTATCCTTCTTATGGTAAATCTTTGCTGGCAAAACCTCATCGTTGTCATTGATTGGGGTTGGAAATGTTGTTTGGTGAATTCTTCTGACCAGCTTTCAAATACACACTCCCTTTCAAATCAATATCTGGCAACAAGGCCGTGAAGTTGAGGTTGCCACTGCAATGGCTAGCTATAACATACCAGTATGTCATAACCTTTTACTGTTGCAGGCAAGCTGGCCATGAATGACAACCAAAAAATGGCCACTTACAACCTTACAACTGAACTGTTCACTGGCCACTGAAGTTCTCTACCCCGCCATGTCTTCAGGGCGGTGCCGGGCACCATGCCGTTGCACGGTCGCGTGCCCCCCACCCGAGCCGTGCGCAGCGGCACCCATAGCATCCAGTCAGGGAGGGGATCACGTCCTTGGCCCACTTGACGATGATGCATGGTACCAAGAGCCGTATGATGACTGCTTGGTGGTGCTCACCACCTCCTATGGTTAACTATAGTGGTTAATAATGGTTAACAATGGTTCGATTGGTTTTAATTTATAATGGTTGAGAATGATCATTATCTGGTTGGTGGTTGAACCACCCCTATGAAAAATATTCGTCGAGCAACCGTTTCTTGATAAGCGAAAAATGTTTCAAACCACCAACCAAATGAAGAATATAAATGGTTAGGATATGTTAGGATAACTTTTAACCAACAAGAATTGTGCATGTTATATACTGCTGGTGAAGTGTTACAACGGTGTTACTGATGCTCTATAAACTCGAAAGGTCAAGATTTATGCTGAATGATGCTTGCAAGAAAACGAATGTCTGGTTCTTTCAGTAGTGGCCGATTTATGGTTGAATGGTCTATCATGACTGGTGATGGCTGATGGTGGTCAGGAACAGCTTGACAAAAATGCAGCCCCAAGAAGGCTACAGCCGAACAGATCTGCGAATGGTAGACTCATGCAGGTTTGGTGCGGTGCTCGCCGGCGAGCGCACCCTGCGGGGTTACAGCAGCTCTGTTCAGGATGGGAGGCCCGGACCACTAGGAAGCTGCCCCGTGAATGGCTGGTGGTTTTCAAGCCATTGGGAACCCCGAGGTCATGGATTGCATATTCCTATAAATGGTTTTTCCAACTGGATGACAACTGAGGGGGGGTTCCTACTATTTTCAGAAAGGCCATTGGAAAACCACCACAGGCATGTGCACATCGGAGAAAAATGGGTGTTTCTCAAAATAGAACTCCTAAATCATCCAATATTGATTAGTAATCTATACTGATGAGCAAACTGGTTGGTTTCAACCCCTATGAAAAATATTAGTCAACCAACCATTTATCAATACAGTAATTACTTGTGAAAACGAAATATGTTTGAAAACACCAGCCAGTAGCTGTTTGACCATTAAATATGGTTACTTATCATCCCCTCTTAATCACCACTATTAATGGCTGTAACCCTTCCAACCACCAGCTCAAAATTCAGGCGCTCCCCTACCTTCAAGCAACCCCCACATCAAGGTCCCAACTGCTGGTGCTTTCATCATCTTGCGGAGCGAGCCGCCGATATCGAAAATGCTCAAAATGTCCAAGACGTCGGAACCCTTGTGTGCCTTGCAGGGGCAACGCCAGGCACCCTTTAGGAGCAACGGGTGGCTCCGGAATAAATAATATACTACTAATATCTACTAATAATGATCATTACAATAATAAACCTGCAATATTAAAAATCAATAGCAATTTTTAGCCGCTCATCATTTGCTATTTATGTATGATAAGCTCACAACTGCAACATTTGATTGCCCGAATCCCAGCGGGAAACAGGATTGTCTTCTTAGAAATCTTAGTTGCTGGTATGTGGGCTTTTCCGGACGACATTCAATCAAGGTTGTCGCTTGAGTCCGAGGCAGCTTTCCAGTGAGATGGTTTATTAAGAGGACATATGGCTGGATCAACAAACACCAACCCACCATAGTTGGTAGAGCTAAATCCTAACTCCTCCGGAGATTTTGAGGTCGCTCACTTGGGTCCGAGCCATGGGATTCCCACTGCGGCCACCCTTCTGCGCACCTCGTAGTGCATGGGCAGCAGAACCGCTCCGTACATCTCCCTGTTGCGGCTAGCCCCCTTCCTTACAGCTTAGCCCCCTTCCATACACTGAGATCCTACATGTTGATGACATCAGCAGCACCAAGCACCGCAGGGGTCCTGTGTGGCCCAGCTGCCCACCCGCCTATCACCGAGAAAATGCGCCACAGCAAGCGCCGGAACTCCAGGAAGGCCCAACCATCCAGGCCGGCAGCAGCCATCTGTCAGCAGAAGGTTCCCAGTGCTGGGAAACGAACCATGGGTGGATCCACCAGTGATGCCATAGCTACTGCGGGTCAATGCTTTGAAGGGACGTGAATCTGCCAGGGATAGGCACAGGGCCCGAGATATATGGCTCATGGTCCATGATGAACATTGGGTGATCACAGTGGCAAGTCACTTGACTCTGCGACCCAAAGGTGAGGCACTGGTCATAACGGTCACAGCGGTCGTTCCACACAACCGCCTCATCCTCCGGCGTGGTTTGCCAAACCTTGCGCATCCAGTCGAAAAGCGTCACAT
This sequence comes from Symbiodinium kawagutii, assembly GCA_009767595.1. Lineage (NCBI taxonomy): Eukaryota > Dinophyceae > Suessiales > Symbiodiniaceae > Symbiodinium > Symbiodinium kawagutii. The sequence goes on from VSDK01015179.1 coordinate 189,572, forward strand.
GCCTCGAGCGCAGTTCGTGGTATGGTCTGCCCAAGGATCAGGTCGTCCAATGATCAAAATATAGGGGGTGCTTAGGTGTCCCATAAATCTCTCTAGTAATCTAGAAGAAATCATAACATGTACCTCAGGGAATCATTGTACATGGGATCTAGAAGGACAATGATCCGGAGGATTGTGTAAATCCATTGCAATGGCAAAATGGACCTGAGGATTTACAATGATCCCTCTTTAGTGATACCTCAACCGGTCTTTAACATTCTTTCTCCAGGGGATCCTGTCCGTGGGCCATCCAAAAAGTGACGTGTCACCGGGCTAGCCTAACAACACTGGACAAAATCACCAAGAAAAAAGCTAAGCTTTACCTTGATCCTTGCACCTTTGGCATGAGAATGCATCTGTGGTCTGAAATCCACATGTTCGCCTCAGCCAAGAATGCTCTGTGTGCTGATGGTTGGGCTCATGCCACCAAAAGAATGCAACGTATCCAACATTAAACCTGATCGGAAAGAATGCTTTCAATAGATGCTACCAGTGGATCATTTCAAAGAAATGATTGTCAAACATTGTTTTCGCTGAAAGCACGGTAAAGCTATGCCAATTGACCCAAGGAGTTGTCAAGTGAACAAATCTCAAAACATAATCAGCTTCAGTTGGAAAACCAACATCTTTTGGGGGTAGAACAGGCCCTTCTCCTTCTTCTTTGCGATTGCCAGGGGACGGGTTGGCAAAGTACCTGCCGAGCGCGCGGGCGTGCATCAGTTGCACCGTAAGGACGGCTAAACCAAAGGCAAAATTGTCAACCTGGGGGATCTCTAAGTATTGTTTTTTTTCCATTGCCATCCCGAAGGTTCAGCTGAGGGCGAGCAGGTGGCTCACTCTAAGTATTGGTTACTTAGATTTGCTTTAGTAACCAATTGTCAACCTAACCATGAGGTTGACACTAGCAATCTAAGTAACCAAAAAGCAAAACCTTGTCAACAAGTAAGTGATGGTAAACCAGAGTCAGGGACAAAATAGACCTTTGTGAAACGACATGTGCATGACTATCGAACGAATTTAAGTAGCCAGCATTCCAAGATTCACCGTCGGCCAATAGGAAGTAAACATTCTTAACCCATTATTGACCAGCCAGTAGCCAGCCACTCCAAACAATGAACCAACCGTTGTCCACCATTGTGATCATCGTCAACAGTTGGCAACCATAAGTAACCCTGCTAAAAATCAACCTTATCACTAACCACACCAAGCATGCTGGGTGCTCTCTCACTGTATTATTTGGCAATGAGCCTTTCTGCTCATTCTTTCCCAACCTTTCTTAACAATATCATCAAACTTTCATACCCAGATTATTGATTATAATCAATTATTATGAATTATGGTGACATTGACTATTCCCGCCATATCCCTTATCAATGCTGATCATTGCTGCTTACTACTTTTTTATGAACCATGACTAACCACCAATAAACAACTACATAATGACAATTTTAACTACCTAAACTTTCAATAAAATTTGGCCAGTCCTTCCCCATTAAGCACCCATTTCACCAGCCCTTAACCAGGACCCATGGAACCCATCATGGCCGACCCATCGGCGCTCACCCGCCTGGGTGCTGTGGCCGGCGAGGCGGTGCTTTCGCTCAGCGGTTCCAGCTCCATGTCTTCCTGGCGACCCATGCTGCAACGGTGGTGGCTCCCAAGGGGTGGTGCTGGGTGTAACCTGGCCGTGGGGTGGAACCTGATGGTGGACCTGTTGGGCTCAAGGGTAGTTGGGGGTAACCGGTTGGGGGTAACGACTAGTTGTTGATGGTATGATCTGTTGAGTGCGAGGGTTCAACGCCGCTTGGGTTTCACCACTGACTTTCTGTGACGTTGGATGGGTCCCACCTGATTTCCCTGAACATGGTTAAGCTTAGTGGTTAACAATTAGTCATCGTTTAAGCATTGATTTTCAACATGAATTTAACCGCTAACGGATTTTTTTTAGGCATGGCTGACCATCTATCTGTATCTATATTTAGATATATAGATATATCAACTATATAACAAGCATTGACTTTCAAATCCATCATTCATTTCACGGATGATCCTCCTTCTCCCCGCAACTTCCCCTCTACCACTCCATCTCCCCCGCCTCCCGAAGATAGACCCAAGGGGCTAACCTTCGCATGATGCAAAAGGCCTCAGGCGGGGCAACTCGCAGCAACTCGCAGCCGTTATTAGCTGGGTAGTGGTGTCAACTCGAAAAATATTGATGGGTAATAGTTGATAATGATTATACAGTAATAGCTGGTGAAAATGAACACATGACATCACATGACTACAGTAATAGATGAAAATTCATAATGATTAGCAATGGCTGTCATATGCTGTCATGGTTGATAATTGATAGTTGATGGTATACTGGTTGGTGGTTGAACCACCCCTATGGTTGGTTGTACCGGTTTGGGACTGCTGCTATATGTTGATCTGGTTGGTGGTTGAAGCATCCCATTTTTTTAAGATGGCTCCTGGTCTCATATGCTGGCCTTATCTGGTTGGCGGTTGAACCCCCGCTCATTAAAAATGTGCGAAAGTCAACCAACCATTTGTGAATGATTACCTTTGGGAACAAGTGTCAATCAAACCACCAACCAATTACTCTTCTTCAAGGAGGATTGACAGTGAACATTGTTGATGATTTGATGATCATGCTCAATGGTTAACTATGCTTGGCTGATGGAACGAATCGATGGTCGTGAACTTTAATGGCTGGTAAAGTAATCTTTTGCCAGGGCATCGCATTGGTTTTGCCCTAACACACATACCAACCGCTTGGCGGAGGCAGGTGTTGCTGGTTAAGTATGCTAATCAAAATGGCGATCACAATTGACCATCATTCAACCATCAATTGATCTGACGTACAAGTTTGGTCAATAAGGCATCATGATCCGACATCAAGTATATAACCATTTCTAACCGACAACTCACCGACCAACCAATATTTCACCATCAACCGTCCAACTCAACCATCGCTCAACCATCAGTGAGCACTATGGAACGCTTTTGAACACCATTATCCTTAGCGTTGAACGCACCAACCGTAAATGTTTTCATCTCCTGTCAGTTAACCATCATTTGCCTCATTTGCCATCCCTTAACCGCCACTTCACCAACATATCAACCATCAAAATTACCAGAAGTCGACCATCAAATCACGTGAGTTCACCACCAATTCATCATCAACCCTTACTAAGCACCAAAACCCAACCATGCAAAACACCGTTGTCGTTGATTATCACCCTCTACGATTCACCTTGACCATGACCCACTCACCGCTTGCCAACTCCCCAGTAACCCAAATCTCAACCACAACCTACCCATGTTCTTCCGGTTGGTCATCACCCCCTACAGATTCACCAAATTTAACCAATCTCCCTCCCTTCACCAACCACGACTTCACATCCAGAACTCACCATAGTAACCCATGATTCGATGACCATCCCACGCCTACCATGGCAACCCACCCAGCTGGCCCCAACACCGGCGCCATGGCCGCCACCACGACGTCACGTTGGCACCACGGCACCGTGAAAAGCACCGCTCCGCCGCAGAAACCGATGACCACGGCGCCCCGCAGCATGCGCAGGTCGTCCTTGCCGTTCAGCGCCACGCCCATGACCTCGGAGATGAGGGGAGATGAGGGGAGATGAGGGGTCGAGTTCTGGTAGATCGGATGGTTGAAATTACATTAATATCATTGATTTGATAGATTGATGGTTGATTTGATGGTCGAAGTGGTGGATTTGATGGTTCATTTGAATCCAATAGTGATTGGTAGAAGTGATTTACAGATTAAATATATAGGTGAATTGAAAGATTTATCTCAAATAATGGTTATAAGTCATAGTTATGGTTGCTAGTAGTTGGTGATGAATCCATTAGTGATTGGTAGAATTGATGGATTCATATGAGTTATAGTTATGGTGGATTTAATGGTTGTGACATGTTATAAGTTATACTTATGGTGGATTAGTTTCGCATAGTGAAGCTATAATGGAGTCAAATAGGAGTTTCTGATGGTTGGGTATGATGATAAATCAAAATGGTTCATGATGGTCAAATAAGATGGGTAACAATGACCAAGTGATAGTGCATAGTTACTAGTGGATGAGTGGTGGGTGGTCAATGGATTGTTGGTCGATAGTTGGCTGTGGGTCCAAACCCCTGTGCCCCAGCTGCCCACATCCCATAAAGGACCATGTCCTAGTCGAACTGCTGGGATGGGAACTACTATCCATTTTTGGAGCTTGGTGTTGACCCATCTCCAGCTGGTCCGTGGTTGAACGGCCCCTATGAAAAAAATCAGTCAATCAAACAATCAATTGTTAATAATAGGGACCGTGAAAACTGTCAATGAAACCACCAGCCAGTAGTAGTCTAACCACCAGTTTGTTGATGATATTTGCTTATCATTCCCTATATTAACCATGAACCATGGTTAAAACCACCAGCCTGCCAATTAACAAGCTAGCTACTAAGCCACCATCCGTGCTTCGAAAACACCGCTGCAAGCTTTCGCAAAAATTCAGCTTAGCAGCTCTGCTGGGCTTGTCATTGCCTCGGTGGGTGGAAACCTTGGAGGTTCTGGTGGTTGGTGCTGTGTAATTGTAGCAACTGATCAACCAGCAATACTCAACCTGGGATAAGCCACGCTTGGCCTGTAACAATAGGGATTGTACGAAAAAAATGAATAGTTTTTCTGATGATGGCCAATAGGGACGACCAGCAATCAGTTCACTATCAACAAGAACAGGGAATTTTGCAGAAATCATGGGAATCTCACAACGGTTGGCTCCCAAAAAAGAGAACAAACCCACCGATATGCCAAACACTATTAGGTTTCATGATGGTTCTGGGCTTATAAGTCGGCCCTCATGGATCACCGGCGGGACATTTCCCCACGGTTGCTGACCCCTGGCAGGACGGACTGGGGGGGGGCGCCATTTAGTGCGTCGCAGGCACCCTCCTCTCCCAAGGATTTCTCGAACTGTTTGATCTCCCACGTCAAGGCGTCCTCTAGAGTTTGCGCCTGGGAGCGGACGACCACCGGGGTCCCGGGGTCGCGCAACTAGCGATTTTTGTTGGTTTGGAACTGGGGTAACTATCCATGTGACTATACATGTAACTGCTATAGTTCTGGTATACGTATGATTCTGAGCCAAATGACACCTATAAACAGTTTTATATATATCTGCCAAATCTACTTAGAGTTAAACATGCCATAACTCTTAGATCTCTAAACCAAGTTGTAAGGTTCGGGAGCCCTTGTGGGGACCTTGAGGTCTGCGGGTCCCGGGGCACATCTTAGGGGGCCCCCAACACACCCGTTGCCGCGGCACCAGGTCATCGTTGGCCGCGTTGGACCTCGGGTAGCTGAGGGCAAGGTGACACCATGAAGAGCCACCAATGATGGCGGTTCAATGACTGGTGGCTCTACCATTGTTGGCTGATGGTTGTTTAATGACTGGTGGCTGTGGCTACCATTTTTTTTGGAGGATTGGTTGTTGATGGTGAGGCTGAAAACCATGTTGACCAAGTAAGAGCCATGAATTTCACTATAATTGCTTAGCTTGTTGGTTACTACGGGGCACTGACCCCCAATGATCCAACATTGATGGCTGCAGCCTATATCTTTCTTTGTTAATTGACATGTTGATCCATATGTTTGGCTGCTGAAGGTCAATCCAGTGGCCGTCTTTGACATGACAAAATGATACAAACAGAACCATAGTAGAACAGAACAATACTAAAACAGAACAATACTAAAACCGTAATTTCACTACATACATTGAAATACGCAAACAATTTGATACAAAGAAGGGCCGTCGGGCTAGCAAAACAAAACCATAGCACCTTGTTTCCTCAGATCGACCCTTTTCCTTCTCTTGCGCCACGCCCGTCTGCCAAGGAGCTCTTTCTTGCTTTCATTCCTTTCAGGTTCGATGACCTTCCTGCGACCCACGGCGGTTTTTTCAGGGCCATGTGATACTGCACTGATCGAACCACTTAATAGTTGCGGGTCTTTGTGTGTTACTGTACCTGCAGCAAAGGTAAGTTTATTCCTTAAGCATGTGCATATGCCAATATATTCACATATGTTGAAAACCATTATTGCACCTTTTGAAAGTATGAATGCGCGTATTTTGCTAGCATATGTATGCAGCATATGCGCATACAACAATTCACGCACAAAAGATATGAATTACACATATTTATTGGGCAAAATGTCCAAAAAAGCGCGAACAAATTAGCAACCCCATAGATTCTCAGATATTCACCATGAAAATTGACAACCAACGCAAACAAAACTTCCGACTGCCCACAGAACTAACAGGTTTTTGGGTGCGTCGGTTCACACCCAGTTTACTTTGCAAGCGCAGCATATCTGTCTCGCGGGCGAAGGATTCAAAACAGTCGAGCGATAACATCTGGGTTGGATTCTTCAGCAGTGTGACCACCTCCCTTGCGGAACTTTCACCCCTTGCGACCGCAAACCTTCCTGGTGGCTTCCTCCCTGGGAACCTTCACCGCTACCGTTGAGCCCTGGTAGCTTCCCCGCTGTCCTTTGAAGGTGCTGACTCACTGCCAGCAGCGAAGGGGCCTCCGGGCTCGCTGCGGGGCTGAAAACTGGTGCTGAGCGGTCACATTCGGGAGATTTCTGGAGTGCAGGTCCCAGCATTTCGTTGTGAACGATCATTTGCCATGAAATCATCACGCAAGAAAAACGATCAGAAATCAGTTAGATATATATCACCATTTCTCACAATCAAGTGAATGGTGATCATGGCAAACCATCACAGTTCAAACGCCAGGTTGGACATATCACCAGTCAAAGCTGGGAGGAAGCTCTTTCACACCAGTTGATGATAGTTGATGGGCACCGCCACAAGGTGCCGGGCATCTCCTGATAGCTCCTTAGCTGCCTTAGCTGCACATCAGCAGCCGCGGCTCACCATCGGCCATGGCTAGTTGCATCGCGATGCGCACCCACTAGCCGTGGCTGCCCCCTGATCAATGATTGACATAGCTAGCGCTGATTTTCGGGGCGTCAATGACAAGAACACACCGCTACCAGTAATATCAGCGGCCATTGACCATTGTCAATCAACAGAAGAATCCGTTGGGGGGCGATTCATGGCCCATGTTTCATTGTTAACCACCATCAACCGCCAACAATCACCAACGATGATCCACCAACCTTTGATAAGCATCATGCATCGTGAACTGACCATTATTGGACTACCTATTGGAACGCATCATTAGACTTTATTTTCATGCATCATTTGCGTTCATGAACCATATTAACCATTCTTTACCCCCTATACCCATTGATGCTCAGTATGAGTCCATTGTTCATCTACCAGTGACATCTACCATGACCCTCGATTCCCCCGCAAAGGTGGGTGAAAGTCCCAAAAATATGCATGGAACCCAAAAAATTGGCTAATTGAGAGTCAGTAGTTGTTATCCCTAATTGTTTCCCAATACTACTGGTTATAATCCAGATAAAAACTCCAGAAATCCACCAGCCAGATTAGTCACTCACATTCTCCACCCCGGACCCTTTCTGAACCCCCAGGGGTTAAGCACCACTCGCAGAACCCTTTCCGCTCCTTGGGCGCTGGCCCGCAGCTGGAACCTGAGACGAACAGTCCATCCCAGACTCTCCATGGATATTTACATCCATGTGGGCTACATTTTCTATAGGTAAAAATTATTTTCCTATAATGCTATAAACTATAGAATGCTACTTTTATATACTCTATCTATTAGGTAAAGGTTATCTTTGACATAATGCTTCTATGACCATTTGGACAAATTGGGGTGTCTCCATTTGTTTTTTTATTGTAAATGGTAGAGGTTGGTAATCAAAGGTTAAGGCTGGTGAATATGTAGGTAAAAAATAAGTATAATCCATTCATTTCGGTCGATCTTTTCTTGGTAAAAGTTGGTAGATAGATCAAACATGGAGTATCTTGGAAAGGCTCTGACGTAGCTACGATGAGCTTAGTTTTGTATCAACTATTTCACCACGAACTTGTTTCCTTTTTCTGTTTTTCTCAACCATTCATGGTGTACCACTTTCTTAAGATTAGTAGATCCTCTTACAACCTGAAATACTTGTCACTGCAGCAAAAGCTCGTTGGGAGAAACTGCCTTCTGCAGCTTTGGGTGGTGACCACTGGTCACCCGTAATGAAGTTCTTTGCCAAGATTCGTTGGGCATCAGAAGGCAATAGTGCCAGTAATAAAAGGATCCCACATGGCATGGCCTCAGTTGCAAAAGCCGTAAGGCCGTTGTGAAATGACTTCGCCCCAACCACTTGGCGCATTTTGACACAGTTTTCCAAGGCTGGTAGGATCATATCAAGGCTCATCAGGGTTCCCTTCTGGTAAACCTGGAGGCTGAAAACGTTCCAGCCGTTAATATGAAGCCATAACATAGTATAATATGTATAGCCATAGCTGGTTACCTGTCAAATATGGTGAGTTTTGACTTCCATGTGACCGGTTCCCAGAGAGCAATCATGGTGAAGGTGGTATGTAATGGTCAGTCATACTTGACCCGTTGTCCTTTCTGCCGGGATAGCTCCATCAATGGGAAGTGGGCATCCAGCAAATCAATGCCAATGAACGAATCGAACAGCACAAATTAAAAAAAAACTTCCCAGAAAAAGGGATATCTAGTTGTGCTTCCTCCACACTGCAGAGCAGGATCCCACAAGCAACAAATCCCGAATCGACAGGTTCAATCAAGTCGCCAGGGATCACGAATTCAGAGTTTCCTTAAGCGGATGACGATGGAAGCGATCGTCGTTAGTGGTAATCAACGACGCGTGAATAAAGATCCACCGGAAGAAACCACTCAGCCATGGGCGGCTGAGGATCTTCAACGGCTGCGGTAGAGCCAGTGCGAATGCATGTATGTACAATGCGTGGGTGGTCTGCTACCCTTTTCAAATGTTGATTCAATCAATCACTGGCAATCACTCAAAACAACCAAGCATGGCAAGAGAGAGAGAGAGAGAGAGAGCCGGAAAAAACAATATGAAGCACGGATAAAACATGATAAAACAAGTACTGTACAAAACCCTGGGTGCCATCACCCAAAACATGGCAAACTAATTTGCAATGGAACGCCACACATTTGGCAACTGAAGCTTGGTCACATTCGTAAGCACCAATGGTGAACATAACCAACATTTTCCTGAAATAGAGTTTATAAGAGCTTTTGTACATCTAAAAAACACATTAGGAAAGAAAAACAGTCAGAGTGCTGGCATTTGTTGGCTGGCTGGCATCTGCAATCACAACCCCAACATCTCTGCAACAACCTCCGTGAAGCGTGGGTCGCACCCTCTCGTCCTCCGGACGTGGGTTCTCAGTGCATTTCTGCAACGCTTGCACCTGGGGAAGACCCACTTGGTAAAGATTAGGTCAGTTTTGTATGGTAACTACCGGTTTTGGTAGATTTGGCTGGACTTGGTGGCTTCTTAGCTTGAAACTGCGGATGCCACTCTACAGGCAAAGAAACATTGATCTCTGCTCACTCGCAAAGTGAAATAAATGCGAGATAGTTGCAATGGGACATGAAAGCCAGTATACCAACTGATTAAGAGGGATCTAGCTGCTAGCTTCCTAGGAGTAATATCCGAAAGCAAGTTGCTCCTGCCAGAGAACGGTCACACGAACCCTAGCATGGCTGAGTATTCAACAAAATGGAGCCATGTCAGCTGTGGGTTCAAAACCCACTGCATCTCTCTCTCTCTCTCTCTCTCTCTCCATCCACGTCATCAGACTAAATCGTCATCAAACTAAAGCCCCACTGCATATAACCGATCATTTCCAGCAACCCAGGTGGCAAAAGTCTTTGTCATGAGCCAAGGCCTTGGATTCAAACCATCAAGTTTTACGACGACAGCATAGAAATTTCCAGGCAGCTCCAGGAGCGGTGAAACACATCGTGAACCCGTCACCCAGAGCGCCCACACCAAATGATCCAACAGACCCGCTTTGAAGTACCTGCGGCTAAGCATCAGTTGCGGCAAACGATCTCAAGGCAGCTGGCTTAGCACTTGACACAGTTCACCTGTCCTAATCCCAGTGGCCCAGTCAGAGCCCCAGTTCGAACTAGGCTCGTCTTAGCGATCCCAGCTTCAGCCCAAGGTCGAAATCTACTAACCCTGAGTTGGATGAGTATAGGTGCAACCACCCTTGAATAGTACCCAAGCTGGTCTGACTCAACAACTTGTCGAAGCTGCCTAGTGAGAACATCTATTTGAAACCAAATTCCGGTAGCCAAGGGTAGCCTATCTGATCCTATCCGGTATCCCGCTGAGACTCAGTGGTCCTCAACTGCCATCAAACCAAAGGTCCTAAGGTGAACTATGATGAACTCTACCCGCCAAGCAAGGTGAACTCACACCCACTTAACCAAACAAGGTCCTCAACCAAGCAAGGTCCTTAAGCAACCAAGGTCACTCACTTCACCAAGGTCACCAACTTGATACCAAGGTCACCCACTTCACCAAGGGTCACCCACTTCACCAAGGTCACCCACTTCACCACTTCACCAAGGTCACCCACTTCACCAACCAATCACGGGTTCCGGTGAAGCAACGACCCCCACGACCAAATCGCCATGGCCGCTGCTTGGAGCTGGCTGCGCTGCGCACTTGGGCAACGACTCCACCCAGTTGCGACGCCAAAGGTTGCGCAACCGAGAGACCTGACAGGCGCGCAACGCGGGACCCGGGTGCGGAGGGATAGCTGTGACCTGGTCACCTGGGGCTGCGCATGTGCACATGTTTCTCAATCCTGGGTACCATGAGCCCCCAGCTCACCATCATTTTTATAGGTTATAACCCATATTTTGGAGGGTAAAACCCTACCCTACCTTTGATCTATCACTATCTATCGATCGATCTGAATGAAGAACCTTACTATTGGGGTCCCACTTTGTAGCTCAGTGATGGTGCCATGAACCCCGAAAAATTTGCGACGATTGACCCTCCTTTAATCTCCTGTATGTGTCAAACCACCATTGCTGACCATCATCATCATCATCACCATCATCATCATCATCATCATCATCATCATCTTCATCATCTTCTTCATCATCATCATCGTCATCATCATCATCATCATCATCATCATCATCATCATCATCATCATCATCATCATCACCATCATCATCATCATCATCATCATCAGCAGCATCATCACCATCATTATCATCCTCCTCCTCCTTCTCCTCATCATTATCATCACCATCATCATTATCTCTTCATCATCCTCATCATCCTCCTCCTGCTCATCATGCATAGCCTTACATTCCCTCACTGCCCATTTTCCACTATATCAAACCATGACTGGTCGCCATCAGTCACTGCGAGAAGGTCCCTAGGTTCCCGGCAGCGAGCTTGCATAAGCTTGGGTCTACCAAGGCCTCGCCGCCGCTGCGGGGTCATTGCCAATGGCTTGCTACAGGGTGGTACCCCAGGAGTTGTTGGTTGAGAACTAGGGTAAATACTATAGGCAAATTGTAGATAGAACTATGGTTAATTAAGCCTGGTTCAGTGGTTTAATGACCAGCTCAGACTTAGAGGGTTACACTCTGTTTGGTAGAATCTGTACTTCTTAGCTGTATGTAGCTATGTTTCCATTGTGAAATTACTTGTCAACCAAATTGTAACTAGGGGCAGGAACGGCGAATGGCTGGTGAGCAATGATTTGGAATCATGATGAAAAGTTTGCCGGTGGAGTGGCTGCCATTAACTACCATCAACCACCAGTGTCCACCTTGGAGTGGCTGCCAGCAACCAAATCTCACGTATAGTTGCATTGAATGGCCCCGGCTTGACGGATCTGCACATGAAGCCGCTGGACACGCTCCTGGACTTTGTTGTGTAAACAGCTGGCCCAAAGCTACGGCTATGGCGGCGATGCTTGCAGCTTTCCGAGCTAACCCTATGCTTCCAGTTACCATTATAGTAGGTAACCAACCCCAGGTCACGATGGTAGAAGCCAGCTGGTTACCTACTGGCAAACGGAAGCATAAGGCAAAATTATCAAGTCAACAGGTGTCTATGCCGGCCGGGGTCCACCCGAACCTAAGGGAGGACATGAGAAGTCACCAGCAGATGCCCGCCGGAGGTGCCCAAGAGCCTGTACAACCAACGGCCAGGTCACTATGATAAGGCCACCACTCGTTGTTGAGTACTAACCCACACCGTCAAGCACCGACACCTACGTTATAATTTGCCATCATCCATTGTTAATTTGTATACCAATTCACTGACTGGTGCTATTATTACCCAAGAAATTGCCATTCATTCCATAGTCCACATTGTTTGTTTGTCATTTCTATTCATTACATGGCGGTTTCTCAAAATAGAGGACCCTCAAATCATCTGTTTTTATCACCAGTATTTATAAACCAACCATTTTGATCCATTTTGGGGTTGCGTATTTTAAGAACTCCCTGAGTGATTTATCATTGATGAATACGCAAGAAAAAGGCTCCTGATGATTCTTGATTATTGTCCGGTGAACCTGCCTGGTTGGTAGTTTCAACCCCTATGGAAAATATGAGTCAACCAACAGTTTGTTTATAATCACTAGTGAAAATAAAAAAATGTCAATCAACCACCAGCCAGCAGCTGCTTAACCACTTGAAACCACTAATAAAAATAAACAAATACAGCAATGTTTAAAACCACCAGCCAGATCCAGCCAGTTGATTATTGTCCGGTGAACCTCTTGTTGGACCCATGTTTCCTTTTGGTTTGACCCCTGGATTCCACTCAAACCCTCCAAACAAACGCTGACCTTTTCGGGAATAGACTGCAGTAAATGACCCCCCTAATGAAACTATGGTTGTTATATCACTTTAACTATCAAAACCTTAGTATCTAAACCCCCAAGTTCTCATTTGATCCTTAGATAACAATTCTTCCCAGGGTCCCAAATATTCCCTGGCACTCCTTGAAGGAATCTAATAAAATCCAATAAAATCCCCTATTATTACCCATCATTCATGGTTATAACCTCTATCAAAATCCTAAAAAATCCCCATCAAAAACCAAGGCGCCCGAAGGGAATCCCTTGTGAGATCCGACTGCACCGACCATCCGACTGGAGTCACAACCCATTTTTCAGCTCGCCTCCAAGTCCGACTGCATGGACTCGTCGTTGACACGTCCCAAATTGGGATCCTCAGCGATGGTCGGACCATCGGACCACCCCCAGGAGGCACACGGCCAGGATTCAGTGCCAGGGCGAACCGCGGCTTGGTTGGGCCCGGCCCCACGCATACCAATCGCTTGGCGGAGGCAGGTGTTGTTGTTAATGGGCAGTGGATTCATGATTTTGTCATGTGGTTTTTGATCACTATTGACCACCATTGATGCGACAGTACATGCCAACTGACTGTCTGTATCGCCTAGTTTCGTTGGGATTCTAGCGCAACGTTGGAAAAGAAGACATGAACCATCATGAATCCATCATCGGCCACTACTACAACCGTCGTTATGACATGATTAACCACTCCATGTATCCAACATTAACCACCATTGACCTTGATTCACCATCATGGACTACAGAGTGGCCACTTACTGAACTTGACAACTAAAACTAGGGTATCTACCAGGCAAAGGGTAGTTATAACTGTACTGGATGGAGGGTTACGGATCTCACCAAGGGGGGGCACCGCTCAGATTCCCCATAGATCTCCACCACAGCTGGTGGCTGCCACCGTAGGCAGCTGCGGGTGGGGCCATGGGACGTGCGCGCACTTCTCGCAGAGGTCGAAGCCACTGGTCGTGCAGCGAAAGGTCACGGTGTAGACCTGGGGGTTGCGCAAATGGCTGATGAATGGTGGAGTTGGTGATGGCTAAATGATGGTGAAAAGATGGCTCAATGATGGTGAAAAGATGGCTAAATGATGGTGAAACGATGGCTAGATGATGGTGGAACGATGGCTAAATGATGGTGAATAAATGGCTAAATGATGGTGAAACGATGGCTAAATGATGGTGGAACGATGGCTAAATGATGGTGAAAAAATGGCTAGAAGATGGTGAAACGATGGCTAAATGATGGTGGAACGATGGCTATATGATGGTGAAAAAATGGCTAGAGGATATGGTCTTGTGTTGGTGATATGACGGTTATGTGCTGGTTATGTGGTGGTGATGTGGTGGAGAATAGGGAAACTGATAGCTAATGATATAGTTAGTCAGAGCCAAAAATGGCTCATGACGAATCATTACAGCTGAATGATGATGGCTAAGCGTTCATGATGTGCATCCCCGGTTAGTAACTACTGACAGTCATCATGGTAAGGGTAAGTTACGTGAGGCTACCCTCTGGTGATCTAACATAGCAATGCAAAATCTATAATCATTCATGGTTTCCCAGGGTTTCTCTACAAATATGGTGGTTTTGCATTGCTACGCTAGATCACCGAAGTGTACCTGATAGGTTTTTGTAACAGTTCCTTACCATGGTTTCTCTCAGCTATACCTTCATGCAGCTGCACGTCCAAGTGGTCGGGTGATGGTGGCGACGTGATGAAGGTGACAAGTTTGATAGTAGGGGATGGGGATATTCACCGACAAAACTAAGGAAAATAAAAGAAAATAATGGTTAAGCCTAGCTTTATCCCGTCCATACCAACCAAAAAGCATTTGAAACCCGTTCATACGATCCAAGAAGCATTTGATATGGTTCATGACGGTTTCTCCATGATGATGGTCAAGAATGGTTAGTGATGGCTCGCTGCTGATCAAGGCGTGAGGGATAACGCGTACTGGTTGGATAATGGTTGGTTTCTGGCGGGCGAATGATGGATGGTTTGTTTGCTGAGGGACTGTGAATGACAAGGGGTACGAGTACATGATAAATGGTGAATGGTAATTGGTGAACAAATACATTCATAGTGACTAGCCCAACTTGAAAGTTTTCCCTCATTTCCAGCATGGATAATTAGGCAACATGATTCAGGAGAAACAGGTTGATGATGTTTTTGGTACATTACCGAAAAGCGTGCAAACAAGAATGCACATGTACATGCGTAAACCATTGTAGACCTTGATTCATCACCTGCACACCCAAGGGCGGCAGTTAAGGCCCCAGCATTGGTCTGGTGAAAGTCGGTCTGACCTCGGGATCGCCAAGCGACTCAGCTTCGGTGGTGGAATATCCAAACAACTGAGCTACAGTTTGGGACCCCCGGTTGACAGTTGGGTAATAAACAATTTAGGTATAGTCACATCATGTTCCATCTACACTTTGCCTGGTAGTTACCTCATACAAAGCTAAGTTAACCTACTGGTGGGCTACCGCTCAGTATGAAACAAGCGGTACAACCTATCCGACCGAACCTCAACATGATCATAGCTTTGGTGCCAGCTGGGCTAGGCCAAACCCCCTCCCCAAATACTCCGGATGAAACGCACCAAATCCGCCGCAGTCGTCGCCTTTTTGGTCACGTCGTTGGGCTATGCCCATGCCATGCACATCACGTCAGGGGCCACCAATCCCCAGCGGCTCAACGGGGGAGCTTCCAAGGGCCAAGAGGGCTCATCGACCAGCCGTCAGCGCCGTTTCTGTAGACCTCCCCACGATGGGGGCCCCTTCTCCAGGCCACCCAGGGTGGTTTGTACCACGAAAATCGCTGGGATTTTCACAGCAGCGCCGTGCGCGGAATCCATTTTCTTTTCAGGGGAAGTAGCACAGTCTTATCTGTTGCTGCAATTTTCTCCTTGAATGATGTGATTCTATGTAATTCTGCAATCCTCCGAAGTCAAGATCAGAGTTTCACTCATGATCTGTGCAAGCCCCAGGCTGCACCCGAAGAGCGGGGTATAGCGGGGTATGCTGAGAACTGCTCCTCAACTGTTGTCAATCTTAGGCACAAAGCATCCACACACGCGGCAGGAAATGCTCACACCTCGCTATCTTGGCTGGGCAGCTCATTTTGACCCGAGCCAAGCCTGACAGAGCGGAGTCATTCCACGCCATCCATGTGCCCATCCAATGCTGAGACCAATAGCTTCGTTGGAAATTTGCCACTCAGATTTGCCACTCAGATTTGCTTCATTGGAAATTTGACAATTTGCCAACAACAATTATAACAATAGCTTCATTGGAAATTTGCCACTCAGATTTGCCACTCAGATTTGCTTCATTGGAAATTTGCCAATTTGCCAACAACAATAATAACAATAGCTTCATTGGAAATTTGCTTCAGATCTGCTTTGTCACTCACTGTCTGATGATTCCATGATGCGTCTGGCGTATGACCATGAAGCGTTGCAAACATGGACCATTTGCAAAAGCGTGACCAAATTAATTGCCATTATTCAATATCAATCATTCTCAAAACTAACGATTAGCAAAGAGCGTGTTGCCGTATTATCCAACCACTACTGGTCATAGCAGCTACCATTCTACCATAGGTAAGAAAAACCATCATGATTAACCATCATCACTGGTGAACGTCAATAGCATGCAATGGACATCATTACGAAGAACTTACCAACAAGAAAGCGTGTGTTTTCATTCAAAAGTCATTAATGGCTACCCAGGATGAAGCTAAACCCCTGGTTGATGATCACTAGGGGGGTTCCCATTTTAATGGAAAACCAGTCGGCTGTTAGGGGATACCCGCTATTGATCAACCAGGGGTGGCTCGCTTCATCCTGGGTAACCATTCGCCAACCTGGGTCATTTCTATACCAAGGAGGGCTTGGCCCATGATGATCCCCTGCCAACGGCGGTCCCTCACTCACCGCCCATCGCCTTCATGACGGTGTGCTGAAGACCACACCTGCTGTGATCACCGGCCGCGTCTTAAAGTTCGTCTGCCTTGGTGGTGGGGAGCCAGGATAGCCTCTGGTAAACTAACCTGGCAATGGAATATCGACCAATTGTTACTAGTTTCGCAAGGTTTCACCGCAAAAAGGATGATTTTCCATTGCTATGTTAGTTTACCAGGGGGATCCAAAGGTCAAATGTTGAATGAATATTGAGTACAGGTTTCTCCAAATATGACCCCAAAACCATGATAATGATAATGCTTTTAGTTCTATCCATTTCTTTGGCTAGACCCCATTAGTTGCTATACCTACCATTTGCATATCCCTATTGCAGTGTTTATATGGCAGTGGGGTCAAAACCCCGTACCCCTGGTTCCCCATCATTAACCATTGTTTTCCCTATAAAATGGTTGGTTCCTATCCCCCATTATTGCTGGTTAATATTGACCCATATCCATGTTATCTACCATTTGGTGAACGGCCACTCTCCTCGCGCCCCCTTTGAAGGGCTAGGTTGCCCCTGGCTCTTGGCCTCGCTCCCTCCCAACCAGCCAGTTACTATTCTGGTTGGTGGTTTCACCCGGTATGAAATTAGCCAACCAACCATTTGTTAACAATTACCAGGGGAAATGGCAAATGCTAATCAAACCACCAACCAGTAGCTGTTGAACAATTGTTGCCGCTTCTTATCCCCTGTCATTGGCCATTATGAATGAATGGTTCTTTCTTCAAAAAGCCTTCAAAATCAATATATCAACTGCACCACAAACTGATAAAAAACACCAACCAGCACGATAAAACCACCAACTATTGGTTATAGCCCCTATTAAACCCCCACTTTGGGCGACAGCTGCCACATCCCCATGTAGCAACCACCGCCGCCATCAAGGCGCCCCCGGCGAGCGGGCCGTCTTCCGCTCCAGCGCTTGCCCAGCCACCAGGAAGGAAATCACGGCCCGC
>VSDK01015179.1:208366-221783 GCA_009767595.1 Symbiodinium kawagutii
CCTGCAGGGGCGTTGGGACTTCCGCCATGGCAGCAGGCGGCCGGGGATCCACCAGGTAGACCTGGGCAAAGGGGGGATTCTTCAGAGGATGGGTTCCTGGTGATGGTTGATATGGCAATGGGTCAATATTAACCAACCAATAATGGGGGACAATGACCAACCAATAATCAGGAAAACAATGGTTAATAGTAGGGGAACCAGGGGTACGGGGTTTTGACCCACAGCCATATGGTGGGTAGGATGGGTTGATATCACTCATATGATCATATTATCAAATAGGTTCTTATCACATAGGTTTGAATATCATCATATAGGTTAGCATCATGTAGCTTATAGAAATGATTTAATAGCATGTAGGTTTAAACACTTTAAACAAAATACAGTCAAGGTTAAGGTTGTTTTTAATTAATGCTAAAAGCCAAGCACAATGGCTCGAGCATCCTAGGTCTCAAAATAAATAGCCATCGCAGTTTGCTGCAGCCAAGGTGGAGGTGATCTTGATGCTATAGTTCCTATCATTGGTGGCTTATAGATCCCTTGCTTAAAAAAATTGGTTGTTATATGGTAAATCACTCATATCCCAAAAACACTAAAAACCTAAGTTAGTGGGTATAAGCCATCCAGTATCCTTCACTATCACTCGCCATTCGTCAAACCACATGGAGCTATGTCTATGATCATTTCAGGGAGATCTTCACCCAGCCTCCACGGTTGCATACCCAGTTCCACCCAACGCCATGGCGCAGTAGGCATCGGCCAAGGCACGCCGCAAGAGCTGGATCCGCCGCTGCCTTCACCGCAATCCAAATACAGCGACCCAGCGAAGGCGACCCTGGGATGAACCTCGAGGCCATAATGTGCGAATCACGGATTCATGGTGGTTGATCGTGACCTGTGACTGGATGGTGGCTCGTGGTTGGTGATGATATCAGTCCTTGACCAAAATACATAACCTGTAAGTTTTGGCCATGACGTTGGGTCCCTAGAAAATAGAATGCCAGCCTGTAACCCCCCTAAATGGATATCTAGGATAGTGCCCAAAGATAATCAAAAGTGGCGGCGGCTTGTGACGGCCAGAGTGCCACAACGTGGTATTTTTTCCAAGGTGCACAAAGGATCATCGTAAAGAGAAACGACCGCTGGGAGATGCTGGTGGATGACTGGTTTCGATCCAACCGCCCCAAACAAAGATCATACACTATGTGAGAATATGAAGAACTAGCAAAGATATGCAAAGATCGAAAGTGTACAAGTGTACATGCACAGCCCCTTGAAGAATATGACATATTAAACAGTCTCAACCCTTCTTTGCTGCATCAGCTCCAGCTCCTAACAGGATCATGCCGTAGCACATGGGGCACGGCCAGGCTCTCATCATAGCCGATACTTGCCCAACTCGAAGGAATACTCACCTTGTTTCAGCGAGGTTTCAGCAAAACTTAGGCTGAGAACCGTGTAAGCCAGCGACATGCGTCGCAGGGACACCCAAACGAATTCACACAACCACATCTGCAAACACAGTTCATTTCTCAAGAAAAAGTTTGGGCGCAGCATGTCCCTGCCAAGCAGCCTCAAAGAAGCAACTTTGAGTGGGAACACTGATACACTGTACACCATTCATGGGCAGCCTCGTGTCCGTACAACATCCAGCATGGCGAATACGAGGACTATTTCCACGGCCTTTGTTATACCTCACCCCAGGCGACCTGGTAATTTACAGGAACGAGGCCGCGACATGCCAGTCAACTGTTCAACTAGCTCGACTTCCAACAACTTTTGGATAGAAACCCAAGTGAAAAAAGGGCCATGAACCATTCGTCACTTGCACGTTATTTTTCATAGTGGTTCCCCAAAATAATCATTGCTATAGTTGAAAAAGTATCAAGTAATGTCGTGTCAACCGTTTCAAGTTGACCAAATTGATGGCCATTACAATAGCTGCCAAAACTAATAGTCATTGGTTGACAAAAATTGATATGGTCAACTATTTCTAGCTACCAATTGAGTCGTGTCGAAAACACTAGTATTGACCGTCTAATCGGTTTTCCCTTATGAGGTGTAACCATGCCATTCATTTGACCAGCATCTAACCATCATCGAATCGTCGAACCATCATCTTACCATCATCTTACCATCATCTAACAAACATCCAACCATCATCTCACCATCCATGGTAACCCTTCGGCAGCCGTAGCGTTGACACACTGATCCCCGCTACAACAACCACGGATCCTTCGCAGCACCAGGGCACATGCAGCCGCTGCAGCATGGCGTCCACTTGAGCAACACCCAGCTGCTGCAAGGACATCTGAAGGTACTGCCGGGTTGAATCCTGGCGACGGTTCATGATGATTATCTTGGTGGCTGAACTAGATCCCTTGCTAAAAATATGCATTTTTAGTGGTTATATGGTAAATCAATCACATCCCAAAAACACTAAGAACCTAAGTTAGTGGGTATAAGCCATCCAATTTTTTAATGATGTTGGTTTCATAGATTAATCAATCTTTATGCAACGATAAGTTATTCACACTCCGCACAAAGTTAAAATTCCTGGCTACAGCAAACACGGCTCAAGCAGGGTTATATATAACCATCATGAACTAGTATGAACAAGTTTACTATGATTGTTCATACTTCATAGTCAGTAGCCATCAGTATGAATATCAACAACTAGAATGATGAACAACAATCATCAACTAGTGGGTTATAACCCTCAAACAATGATCCTCCTCCTTGATTCCAAGGATGATGATCATGGTGAGTAACGGTTAGTAGCTGGCTCCTGAGGATAAATAATGCAGGTTAATGATGGTTGTGCAGGTAGATGTAATGGAGCTTAATTAATAATTGAGGTTAATGATGATTACAATGGTTCATGATCAACGAGTACTGACTCTAATGATTAAGTCACGGTTCATTGATGAGAAATTCAATGGTTGTTTAGTGATTATGGATGATGGCGAAGGATCGATGGACCGTTCATTGATGGTAAACTGATGGCTACTGATTATTCATGTTAACGCAATGGCTAAACAATGTTGATCAAAATGACGAATCACTAGCGCTGCAAACCGCTTTTCCTGGCAGCGCAAGAGCCAGCCATGCACAGTAACAGCCTCGGTGGAAGCCTCTCCTCTATGATCTTTCGAAGCTTTCCCAGTGCACGCGCGACAGCTTTTGGAGCGCGGAAGCTGTCGCCCAGCAAATCGGAGCCCTGCGCTCTGCTGGCGCAGTAGGGGGCAGGCGCTGAGCTGAACGGTGAAACATGTGGGCATGAAATGTGGGTTTCTTAAAGTGGGGGAAGCCCAAAAATGAATCGTTCAAATGTTAAGAATTATAAAGGCTGATTTGGATTGATTTGGGGTCCCCTATTTCGAGAAACACCCAAATGATCAGAAATTGTTTCGCTCCATCTATGTCCTTGGAATTGTGGCGAAAGTGGTGGGTAATAATATGGATTGAACACTACGTGTTGAACCATCACTTACGATATTCATTTTTCCAAGTGATTGGTAGCATTGGGGGATTCAAGAGCGCCCATCAATTAGCAGTATGAATCCTCACCAGCAAGTAATATCACCATCATTAAAGCATCATCAGCCGCTCTCACTACACCGTTTTAACCAATTACCACTATTGGCTAATCATTTACCATCGTCGTTATGGAAAAGTATGGCTAATCCTCGGCAGATTTTTGCCTCTCAGGTGGTAGGGTCCACTTGGGCATGGCTGCAAACCAAAAGCCAATAGCCATGCGTCTGCGCATTAATGTTGATCCTGGAGTAGGGAATCCCACAGGCTTATAGTGGGTCATAAGGGTTACAATAATACGGGTCTCAACCCTAGGTTTCTAAGGGGGTAATAGCCAACAAGAATGGTAAATTCCATAGGCTTATGAATTGGGGGGTGCAACAAAAAATGGGAAACAAGTTGGCAAACTTGGGGGATACCCAATACTAATCAATGTTTGGCTTTTTTAGTCCAGGGTTGGCATTAAACATCATTAACCATCATGAGCCATGAACGACTATCATCCTGATGGTTAATGCCAACCCAGTGTAGGTAAACCCCATCAAGGATGAGAATGACATGAACAACCATCATTGACTAACCAGGGTTGGCATTCTCAATCAATTCATCACCTCAATTGGTTGAACTATCAAGGATGAGATGGTGATGCTACTGATGAGAATGACATCAACAACCATCATTGAACTAAGCATTATCATCACTGACCATCACTGAACTATCATATACCAACCGTGGGTAGGTAAACCCCATCATTGACCATTATCATCACCATCTCATCCTTGAACTAACCCATCATCAACTGCCATGGTTGTCCGCCCAGCGCACCCATCACCATGGCCTTCACTGAGGGGAGATGCTCCAGTAGCACCTCCATGACGTCTCAAGGGAAAGCTCCCAGGGGAATGGAGGGAACCTTGACCATTGCTAAGACAGATTTTCTAACAAATGAGTCATGAATATATAGTAAGAATTTTGATGATGCTCATCATAATGCATAAATGGTCAGAATTGGTGACTTGATATTGATTGATGTGGTTGAAATGATGGCCTATTAAAAATGCTAGGTGGAAGTTTAAGAATGGATAGAAATGGTTGTTTGTGCTCAGACACAATTTGCACGAGCGGTATCCCCACATCAGTTGGCTATTGCACTGGCTGACAGCAGGGCAACGCAATAGAAAGTTGTACCAAACAAATTGATAAACAAGCCATCATGTTACACGATTCCTGGTAGCTAGCTCCCCCTTTAAACGGATGTACAATGATACCCCTGGCTCGTAGGTTCCCTTCTAACCACCAGCCGGTATAATGACCCGAATGATTGCTCACCCAAATCAAGGAGCTGGGTGAGTTTGGTAGATCATGTCTTGATAGTTGATAGTTCATATTAAATTATATTGGTTAATCATATAGGTTCCGATTCAACTCATCAACCATCAATTAACATACTAATAAACTACTATTAATTGATGCTAAACTGATCAGTAAAATTATCTTTTAGTAAATTAATTGCTGCTAATATACTATTAGTTTTATTGTTTGATGGTAGCTTAAGTGATGCTCAACTACTACCATCAAACAATAAAACTCACCAACTCACCATGTCTTCAGCATGACCCCACGCGCTGGACGCACCAAGGCTTCGCGGCTCGCGCTAACGGAAAGCTTTCCATCGTCCAAGGCGTTGGGACGAACGAAGGCCGCCGGCGTCGTCCAAAGCCTCGGGGACCCACCCGCTGGAGTGGCAGCCGGTTGGATGGTGGGGGAGCCATAGGGATGGGTTAAATTGGGTTAGTAGGATGGGCTAATAGATTCTAAAGCAAGTGGTAACTAGGTGATGACTAGGTGATAACTAGGTAGATAATAATGGGCTAATAGGACGATTCTAAAGCAAGTAGTAACTAGATTGATTAGGTAGCCCCATCCTGTAGATATTTTTCCTTGGATGTGCACCCAGGGGTTCATAACCACGGGTAACCCTACAAGGTAGCTGAACTAATCCCTAGAAACCATGGAAATTGCCACCACGAATTCGAGCCGTGGAGGTGCACATCAACCGTAAGGATGGGCTCATGGAGGCAGCTTGACCACTGCTCTTCTGAATTTCCACTGCCCTCACCTGAGGAAATCGTCAGGAACGAAAACACAACCATGAATACCGACTTAACTGACAACAGCCGAGAAGAATCAGCAATGAAATGGATATGGTGACTCCTCGGGCGCATCAATCGATAGTTTAAAACACAGTTTAAACACACAAGATGTATTTTGCTAATCCATGCCAATCCCACTAGGTAAGGGGGTTGGTTCGTGCTGATTACCACTGGGGGAACGGTTTGGTTAGCGCACCCATTGTTAGAATTAAATGGCCAGCGCAAAGGATCAATAGTACACGCAAAACCCTTCAGAAAAAGGAAAGTCTATAACCAACCCGCTAATCCATAGCTGTGCCTGCACTGAACCAACTTGTTGGTCAAACATGTAGCTTGATCATGTTGGGTCATAGGCGAGTTGTTCACTTGCAAACGTGCACTTGTATATCAAAATTGATACACACACATACATCTGTATATATATATAATTAGATAAATATTTAGAATTAGATTTAAAAAGCGCGTCAATGATCTCAAAAAAGAATACACACAGACACACACACACACACTCACACACACATATATATATATATACATATGTATCAGCATGTGTCAACATCCCGAGCTGCCAACGTACTTCACCCCAGGTGAACTCCTCGCCAAGTCGCTGCTGAGGGCCCAAGCCCTCTGGTCGACCCAGCTCCGCGGAAGCCACACATGCGAGGCAGCAGAGCAAGGGGCGGCATGGCATGGCACGAGATGTTAATCCAATGGTGAGCACACGACAAACATCGTTAAGGTGCTGAGATCATCTTAGCCAAGACTGATTCAGCCATGGCGAAAAATCATGAGCAGCTAAGATCCATCTGTCTAAATCAGGTTGTTGAATGTCATGAGCATGTGAGACTCGGAACATGTCGGAAAAATCAAAGAAAACATGAGGGAATTCCAAGCAAGATTTTTCCAGCCCAAAAGCATAGAATGATATCAAGATAAAATTCGAAGATCACCAAAAAAGTGAGAAGTTTATCAAACGTGTGAGCTACCGACCTGTGATGCACAATGAAGCGCAAACATTCTCTGCCAGGTGATGTTCATATGGTGGTTTCCAAAAAAAGAGGTACCCCAATTGATGATTACCAGGATCAAATTAATATTGGGGTCATTGTTATCATATAGTCAGTCCCTATTGGTTGATCTTGACCGCGATGGGATCATAGAACCCAGACTTGTACACCCCCTTAATCCCCTATGTCACTTGGGGTTGCCATGGAGAAACTCTTATAATCAGAGTTGGCTTGGAGCGCGCATGACAACCACTATGCCACTTCCACAATGAAACACAAGGGGTCATCACCGAAACCAAACATTCTCGGAGGGTTCATCTCGAGGGAAATGGTCATGTACCCGGTTTTAAGTGCGAGAATCCACCTGTCACAATAGGATGAACGATCAAGTACGATGGGATGATAGCTAATGAAGGCAAACAATAATGTGTAATCTTGGCTGTTAAGAGTAGATGATAATTACCATCTTCACAAGGCTATGCACGCATACTTAATATGATATGTGTCTAACATATTTTGACGCATACTATCCAAAACACAATGTCATCGTCAAACCACAGCCGTACTTCCTTCTGGCCATCTTTATACCTATGCCTCTAACCGCACCAGTAAAAAATTACATGGCGATACCATGAGTGGGACAACGAAAAACACAGCATATCCAGCTACACCCAAAACAAAACATACATAGCAACACTTGCACCATACAAAAGAACAGCTACACCCGGTGTGCCCTGCATATCACGGCCCCCCCAAACCCTAGAACAGGAATAGATCTCTCTCTCTCTCTCTCTCTTTCCATCGCCGTCTCAAAAATAGATGGGTTGTAGAGTTAATCTGAACCTCGGACAAATAAACCCTTGGTCGATTGATAGGCGGTGTCCCCCAAAAGCCTTGGCTTCCCATTCAACTGGCACCCGCCCCAATTGATAAACCTATGTAATTTACCACTATTGTCGGTGATTGTCCGCTCAGAAACCAATCGTCCCAACGGCAACAACCCTATAGTTCAACCACGTTAAATGGCTGCAAACTTATGGAATCAATTGATCCACGGCATATCGAGGGCTAACATTCATCATTAACCAATTTCCAAAGTCCCTATATGATTTCCCTACTAACCCTTGTTAATCAGCATAAGCCTATGAATTTTAGCTTCATCCAAGGTTAGCATTAACCATTAGCATCCATGAACCAAACCCTAAATCCCTATAAATTCCCTCTGTCAAATGCCCATGAAGCACTATATAATTCATTACAGTTCACTATTGTTATCGCTATACCCCGATAAATTCCGTAAAACAAATGCCTTCACATGATAAATTCCCTATGAATCTTGGTGGCTTATAGATCCCTAGCTAAAAATATATTTTTTTAGTGATCATATGGTAAATCAATCATGTCCCAAAAACACTAAAAACCTAAGAATTCGTGGATATAAGCCATCCAGATTTTTAACCATTATTATCCATTATCAACCATTATTTAACGATTATTAACCATTATCAACCATTATTTAACCAGTTAGTGGATATAAGCCATCCAGGAATCGCCTATAAAAATCCAAGGTCCACATGGTCTCTCCACACATCGCCCGTCACGCAGCTGGGCTGCCCCCACCGCTGCGGCAGCCCCCCGTGAAGTCTCGCCGGTGAGTTCCCCCCCGCCCCAGCCCCAGCCGCTGGAGGAGAACCTTACTACGTGGCCATGGAGCCGAAGAACTGTAGGGTGAGCAGCCCTTTTTGTAGCAACTATAAGTTTGATTAAGCTATAAGTTGATTAAATTAGGCTATTAGAACTATAAGTTGATTAAGTTAGGCTATTAGTTGATTAGCTATTGTTTGAACTATAAGTTTGCTCTATTGTTTGAACTATAAGGGACTAAAAAAAACAAACAAAGTTCAGTTTTGTTTTTAGGGAACTAAAAAACTGGGTTTAGGACTATTGTTTGAACTATAAGTTGATTAAGTTTAGAACTATAAGGTGACCGAAGTTTAGCAACTGGCCACTGATTACTAACCATGGTTCTACAAGGTGGGCCCTCTTAGTTAGCTAACTTGGGTTAGTTCACTAGGGTAACTACCAGTTAGGGAAGATATAACTAGCTTGTTAAATGGCTTATTGATCAACTTACAACGTTTGGGGTGCCCACCTTGTAGGGCTGGCTGAAGTCGATAGCTTCTTTTTTTGCCAGCCCTTCTTTTTTCCTTCGCAGAGGATTGGCCCTGCCTTCAGCAAAGACAAATGTGAGAGGACAAATGGGCATGAATACTAAGTGAGCAGCCCACCAAGTTAGTTGACTTTCGCTTGTTCAATATGTGAAGTATGATAGCATCAGTATTTGATTACTTCGGGCCCAAGGACTGAAACTGGTTGGTGGTTGAACCCGCCCAATGTGCTTGTCAACCAGCCCCTTGCTCATAGCTACTAGGGACAATGGAAACGGTTTAAAGTTTAAAACCACCAGCCAGATAAGGTGAGCACCCATTTAGTGAACTTTTGTATAGGCAATGGAAAATATGATTACAGCTAGACGGTTTAAGTAGTATAGGTATGGATAACTAGAGACTAGTAGTTGGATTGACTAGTGAATTAGCGAATCAACGGTTCAACTAAATAGTGCTATTAACTTTAGTAAGTTGAGAGTTACTTAACTGGTGTTGTCAACATAGCTTTCGTCAATAAGTGGTGTTGAAGTTGGTGAAAAGAGGATTACATCCAGTGAATAATTGTTAAACTGTTGGTATACAACTCGTGTTTGTGATGGGCTTCAAAATAAGTGATAACTACCGGATCCAATGCAAGCTTAAAGGAGGCTTTATAGACATTTACGGTAAGAAATGATTGCAAGCCAGTAATGGCTGTGATCGATTTACATTGATTTGGTAGGTTTGTCTAGTAGCATCTAGTAGAATAACATTTCTTATTTAGATTTTTGTGCATTGTCTAGTAGACGAATGATGGCTAGACATTGTTTGATTCTCGCTCAACAATTATCGACCATGCCTTCCATGAATTTGAAGCCATACTACATTGATCTACCATAGTCCTCTAGAAATACTTTTATGCTGCGGCTTCCAACAGCTTGCCCTGTACAAAAGCCGGTGAGCGGGGGGAAACGCTGAAACGACATGGTTCCAAGTTGCCAAAGGCAGCACCTAGTTGCTCCATAGAACCGTAGGGGCGTTCTCCAAATCAGCATGAACATCCGTCATGATGGAGTGCTACCATCGCCTAGTAACCATGGTCTGGAGAACATAAACAAGAACATCTAGGAGGCAAATTTTCAACAAGCAAACTATCTACATAATTGTAGAATGGTGGATCCATATAATCACTTTCAGTTCACCTTTTATAGCGGGCGATTTACCATCAAATATTGGTCAACCATGAAAATCTAGAAATGGCCGACTTTCATTGAGTTCCGGCACTTCAACTGCCAAGTGAGTGTACCGGTCTGTTAAGTTTGAATTGCAAGCACGGAAACATATCTAAAAAACATAAAACATCCTTCCAACTACCCTAACCAACAGCCAGTAAAAGAACAGAAAAATACTGGCTGGTAGTTTTTCATTAGTCAACCAACCAATTGTTAATAACCACTAGGGACAATAAAAATGTTTGAAGCCACCAACCAGTCATAAAACCCTACTCCTTGAACACATGTACCATAGGCTGGTTGACTAATATGAAAATTCCATTCTTCGAACGCTTCCTGAACCACAAATCTCGCAAGCCATCAAACACATAGCTTTTTCTAGCCAGGATGGAGCACAACGTATGCATTGGAACCAGGATGATGAGGGCAACTGCCTACATTGTGGTCAACCTGACACCCGAACTCACCGTTTGCTGGAGTGTACTTTGGGGGATGACCATCGAGTTAAGTACCACGATCTCATTGCCTCATACCATGATGAAGGTTCCAACATGGCTGAATTCTCCGCCATCACCACCCATCCTTTTGCAGAAGCTGCCCAGGCTTTGTGTTTCGCTGCCCCGGCTGTCATTTTGTCACAAGTTGCTGTTGAATTTGTGCAAAGTAGTCGAAACCAAGGTCGACCCATTGCCTGGTATACCGATGGATCATGCCAACATCCCACTATGACCAGTAAACATGGCGGTTTTGCTGTCGTTTTAGATCTGGCTGTGGATGATGCTCAGCGGGTTCGTATAGTTCAACAATATGGTTCTTTCTCTTTGGAAGTGCCAACATTTGCATGTGTGGGAGCTGCACGGACACAGGGAGAGCAAGACATCCTGCGATCAGAGCTGGAAGCTGCTACCGCCATTGTTCTACAATGTGGATACGGACAGGTGTATATGGACAGTCAAGTAGCACGAACTCTGCTGCAACGTGCCCTTACAGTTCCTCGCTGGCAGATGCTGGCTGATCATGAACATTGTGACCTCCTCATCGAGGGTTGGCAGGTCCGAGCTTCAGTTGGTATGCAGTTTATACATGTCAAGTCACACCAGGAGCACAATACAGCGCTCCCACCCCTTCAACGGTATCACCATTGGGGAAATGCGTATGCCGATGCAAAAGCCGTGGAGGCTGGTACCTCTCTCCAAGCCTCTCTGGTTACCATGTTTGAAGATATACACAGCGATCTGCAACTTCAACGAAAGCTGCTCACCATGGTGCTTCAGTTGCATGATGATTTGCGAGAGGTCAGGGTGGCTGCAGCCACTCAACTCCAGGCAACTGCTCAAGCACCACAGCGAACAGCGGATGTAATTTTGCAGGCCTTCTCGGAGTGGACATTTGATGGGGCGCTGACCTTTCAGCTCCCGGCCAACAGACCCTTTCAGCAGTTTTCTGCGTGGGGGGAGGACACTGCTTGTGCTTTTTTGGACTGGGTCAGTGCTGTGGAATGGCCACCGCCAGACATGTTGTCTGGACCTTTGGAGCAGAGTACTGGTACAGCATGGATTGAGCTAGTGCTAAGCTTTACATTTCACCAACGGCGACTTGTTCCTATTGTGCGACAAGCTGCAGATTCCGGCAAACGCGTTGTCAAACTTGGTACAATGCAAGATGCACAGGAGTATGGAACGACTCTGGATGAACAGGCCAAGAATTTCCGATTGCTGTGGGATCAGACTGCTGCCCTGCAGCCCGAAACAATTTTCCCTCAGCAGACTCGCAAGAAGATTCCTGCCATCTACATTCAAGGATTCCATGGATATGTGCAGGGCTTCACAACGAGGCCCAAGCTGCCGTGCCAGGGACAGATCGCCGGACTCCTCCATGAGAGATTCAAGGAAAACGCCAAATCCTTGGCTTGGATGCCATCTTTTGATCTGCAAACTACAACGACTGAGCTGCTTCCAGGTACGTGGTGTGAACGTTCCCGAGCTGCCACGTACAAGATGCGATTGGTTAGGCTCGCTAGACTCCCTGCAATGCCAGGTTGAGTCGGACATTGAGGGACAAGCAAAGAGTCCGTTCAACGCGGCTCACCCGAGCTGCTGGGGACGGGCTCAGGACCGCAAGGGAGCCATAATATTTTTCATAGGGATTGAAACCACCAACCAACCTATGTTTTTCCAGCATAGATGACCACTTCCTGGGGCGATCCAATCCCACTTGCGCTGGGTGTCCCTGCATGCTTTTCAGCACGCTGGGGTGGACCCATGGCTGACGGACCTTGGTGGCCGGAGAACATTTGGTGGGTAAGAATGGTTAGTAGTGAGGTTAATGGTGGTGAAAAAATGGTTGATAATGGGGTAGTCGTGGTTAATGGTGGTTAAATAATTGTTGATAATGGGGTAGTAGTGGTTAATGGTGGTTAAACAATGGTTGATAATGGGGTAGTACTGCTTTAGAATTGTAATAATGGTTTTTAATGCCTTGGAAAATGCCTTGAGGGTACCCATTGATCTTTTTAAATTGTGAAGAATAGTTAATGATGCTTAATCATGGGGAATAATACCTGACAACCATGGCTAAACCACTACATGCAGTGGTTTCTCAAAATAGGGATGCCCTAAATCATCTATTGTTGATCATTTTTACCAATAAACCATCAATTTTTAGGGTTCCCAATTTGGAGAAAAAAACTCCATAGCCCTTAAGGCCTAAAACCCGCGGGTGGATCAGCTTGGGAAATCTTTCCGAGGCTGCGGCGTTTCTCTTCCACCATGGGCCCAGCGGAATCTGCTGCTTCGCAAACCTTGGCGCTGCCGTGTTTTGGGTCTGTTTCAACTTAGATCCGTATGTAAAGGGCCAGGAATTCTCAGGGATTCCTGAGCTCTCCATCTATCTATACCTGTCTATCTGTCTATCGATCTATCGACTCTACTCCAATCCAATCCTATCTCATCATACCTACTCCATCCTACCCCTGTCCCTCAAAGTCTATCTATCTCACCAGCCATGGCAAGGTTGTCATGTGGACCATCCAGCACCATCCAAGGGCCCCTTGGAACGCTCTGGGAGCCGCACCTGCCGGTGTATCCGATCATCCCAAGAATTCCGACCTCGACAGCGTCAGGGTCAAGGCACTGCCTTGAACCTCAAGCTTGCCCCATAAAAATGGGTGATTTTTCCCCAAAAAATAGGCCCAGGTGAAACAATTCCCTAAAAAATATGTCTATCCCAAAAGATAGAGAGAGTCAATGTAGTTCATGATGTCTATAGATAGCAGATGATACCAGTATTGTCCGATGTCTTTCCTGCGCTGGTGAAACCGCGTGTAATGGTTTTCTGCTGAAACA
>VSDK01015179.1:221843-241783 GCA_009767595.1 Symbiodinium kawagutii
GTGTAATGGTTTCCTGCTGAAACAGTCGCAATTTCGGGGATGGTTATGTAGAGCCAGCCCATTTATGGTGATAGCACTTAAATTGCATATCCTGGCGCAAACAACTGACCTCAACTCAACAAAACAAGTACCATCCATAGCATGTAAGAGTTTGTCATGGCAGTGGAACATGATCTGGCGAGACCAAATGGCAATTCAGGCAGCGGTGCGAATCTCTTGATCAGGCACTTCGCAACCAGCAAATTTCGACGTTGCCCCCGCCTATTCTCCGACCTATTCATCAAACCGCAAAGGCACAAAGCTCCACTGACCCTTATGTCTACATCACCTGTAGTCATGCTCGGAACTCATGGTTTCATAAGTTTCAAATTGCCTGACTCAGGGGTCCAATAGGGGTCCATCTTGCATTCACAATCGTTTTTTCTGACGAGCTTCACACGAAACATGCCTTATAGCCTTGACATTTCATTGCGCCCATGATGGCGCGCGGTGGCAACCAGCCCAGGGGAGCCACCAGCACCACCCCCCTGGACAAGCGCATCGGCTGGGTGACATCGATGTTGCGCTGGCCGTTGTGCGCGTTGTTGTGCGTGTCCAGGAACTTCACCACCTGGGCGTTTCGGTGGAGGAAGGCCTTGAAGGCATCGAAGGCATGGGGCCGGTGGATGGGTTTGATGGGATGAATGGTGGTTGATGATGGGATGAATGGTGGTTGAGAATATGATGCTTGAGTGATGCTTGAGAATGTGATGGCTACTTATCATGATATATATGAATGGCTACAATTGATGGTTGAATGATGGTTAAAGTCAGAAATGGTGAACGATGATCAAGGATTTCTGATGCTTGATCTGAGGGATCAAGCGGCATTTTTCTGAGATGTTGACTTCTGATGCTGATGATTGACAACAATGCCAACCTAACATAGCGGGCTGGTCGCAATTGGATGCCCGGTTCATGCCAGAACCTCTGGTCATCAAGAACTGCGTTAGGGCCTTCTCGTGCATTCAACCTTGATGTCCATTGCCTAGTACTGATCCATAACCTACAGAACCACACTTGACCACAACCAATCATCGTTAAATTTGGTCACACCTGCGGGCCGCTCCTTGCCCAGCTTCCCCTTCAAAGGTACAGCACAGCACTAAGGGATACCCCTGGCTCCTTCCTGGCATCCCAGGACTCACCAGCCTTAACCACCTGCTGGTCATGCTGGTTCCCAGGTCCCGCCAACCCAGGACACCGGAGCTCCCGGCGAGAAATTTGCCTTCTTTCCACTTCGGGAGCTCCAGCTCCACTTCTCGTGTGGTGGAATCCGTCCTTGGGGAAGGCACCACGACACCCCCAGCAACGCCAACGTCGCTGGAGTTCACTACTGCCAGGCCACTGATGGATATAGCGCTAGTTCAATGACCAAGCGAGTTATAACGTTTGGGAATGTTTTAATGTTATTAAAAAGTGTAATCCTAGCAACTGCAGTGATAATGTTAGTATAACAAGGTATGCTTCAAATTGGTTATTAAAGAGTATCGCGCGAACCCTGACGTTTGCCCGCGCTTAACTTGGAGCATTTCCCTACGTTAAAATTCCTGCGCAGGGCCGTTGTTTTTGAGTTTCTAAGTTAATAAACCTAAACCATAAACCCTAAAACCCTAAACCCTAAAACCCTAAACCATAAACCCTAAAACCTTCAACCGTAAGCCCTAAAGTCCTAAACCACAAATCACTGCGTATTGCCAGTGGTTTCGCAACTTCTCTAAGCCATCTTGACTTTGCACAACATCCTCCATTGCAGTGCCGCTTTTTGGGTGTGGGCGAACGTCCGGGTTGGGGGGAAGAGCGCGCATCCAATCTAAAACATTTGGGTTCGTTTGGGGGCACCACACTATGAACATGCGCACCTTCGGTAGCTGTCATGACATGATACGAACTATACTCGTCATATCTGATCCAAAGATACTACAAGGTGTGGCCCTCAAGATTGCGATTCGTTGGTGAATATGACTAGGATAGCTACTAGTCGCTACTGGTTATGGTAAATATAACTGTGCTTAAATGGCCTAACCCAAGGTATCACTTCTGGGGGAGCCCACCTTCTGCAGGATGTTGAAGAGGTTTGGCCCAATGTTTCGAGAGCAAAGTTCGCAGTCTTGGAAAAGGTAGCAATTTACACCATGCACAAACAATCACAAAAACATGTCACAAAATATGCGCCGAATCAGCGAGGCAGAAATTTCATGCAAAGTTCCAAGTCAGCAACAATAATGAATGCTCCTGTATGTTGAACTCGCCGTGCAGTGTTGATTGCTTACAAAGCCCCAGCTCGTGGGTCTTAATGAGAAGCCAGTATACATACACAAGTCATCATTACCAGTCACTCATGGCCATTGATCACACTTGTTTTTTGTTTGGCTTACCTTTGCAAGCATGATCACCAACAAACAACCAGTACATCATCCGTGATCTTCAGTTGCGGCTTAGCTCACCATGTGGTCGTCGCTTCCCCATGGCTGGATGTTGATGGCCGGGCGGTGACCACGTGACCTCGCCGTTCGCCCGTTCTCTGGGTCAGCCGGGCGTAAAATAAAGGCAGGGGTCCGGAACACTCCCGGCCTGCTCCTGGGGGCGATGAAGCAGCAGCCCTGGAGATTCAACTTGTCAACTCACTACCAGTGGTCGGCTGGTTAGGCTGGTTAGGGGGGAAAGCTAGCAGCTTTACAGTACATGGTGGGCCCCCGAAACGTGCTCGCGATTTCTTGGGTTAGTTCACTAGGGTAACTACCAGGCAAATGGTAGATATAACTAAAATTAAATGGCTTATTAATCAACTTGTAGCGTTTGGGGGGCCGCCTTGTAGGGGATATACCAACGTATCTTCACCAGCGAAACCAAAACTGGTGGGATCTCAAAAACATGGTGATAACAAACAAACCACTTCGATGATAAAAAGCATGGGATCATCAACCAATAAATGATCTTAAACAACTAAAAAAAGGGCTTGACCCTGTAAGATGATGATCATTCCAATCACCAGCTACATATCTAATTATACAACCACTATTGAAGGTTGATGTTTTGTACGTCGACAAGTCATCAACCATTGTTGATTGAAAAACCGACCATTTTGAGCAATCAACTGGCATCGAGGTGCCTCAAAAGCATTGGGAGGTCACAGAAAATGTCAAACACCAGCATTCTAACAATAAACCCAGTCGAATAAACGAGGTGCCAACTTGGAACATCCACCTCATACCTTGCATCGCAGTTGAACAAGTTGTTGCAAACCAATTCATGTAAACATGTTGCTACTGCTGGGTACTGGTGGTCACGGTAGCCCAATGGCTACTAGGGACAACTACTACAACTAGCCACGGAGTCAAATGATTGATCAATAAGTCCGTGACTGACAATCGTTCATTGTCCGTCGTATCTTTATTTGCATTCAGCAATCGAACAGAAACGGAAAAGTATCATTTAAAACCAACCAACACCCGTTGCTCATACAACAATAGTGATCCACCAATCCACCAAAACCTCATTGGATGAGAATCACTCATTACATAATTGATCGGTATGTATGAGAATCACTCATTGTTGAGAATCACTCATTACATTGTAGTCACAAAATTCGTTGCGTATGTTAGGCACTGCCGTGAGCGTTTGAACTACTCTCTCTCTGCGTCTGAACTCCATCGGGAGTCAGAAATACGTCAATACCCGGATGCTCCACGTATGGCATGAGTACCAACATTTACCCATAAGATCACCTAGTTTGGTAGGCAAATAAATGAAATGCATCTGAAACGCCCAAAATCTGAGCTGCTGAATCTGTAGATGGTCATTGGCTCAACTTTCAACCCTGCAGCAGCACTGCCACTACGCTGATGCTGGCAAAAAGGTAGTCCTCGATTTCGGTGGAACAAATCTTGCAAGGCACACGCCGTGCTTCAGCATCTAAATCATCTATCTTGAAGCAAGGAGGAATGAAGGCATGCTTATTCGATAATGGACAAATGGGACAATTATAAATAATTAATGGTTTGTGATAAGAAATCGGATCATGGATATGGATTCTATCTGAATTGATGATGCTTGCTTCGTAATCTAAAATAGCCGTCAAAATTCCACCAATGGTTATTGGCTTCCCACGGTTTCTTTAGGTTTTTGAATGTGGGGATTCTCAAGCCAGCGAACTGTCAAAGAATAGCTCCCCCTGTAAACCTCTCCTGTTGTGTCCCCAGTACACATGACCCACCATTGACACTCCATGCGTTCTGGTGGGTGGCCTGTCTGCCCACGGCGCAGGGTTCGTGTCACTGGCGCTCCCCTGTGGCTGACCGCCTTGGGCGCTGGGCCACCCGACGCTTGAACTATAAGTTCTCAAGCCTGGCCCGGTGCTCCGCTGCAACTTCGTCGACAGTTGCCAGTTGCTGGTTCAACCAGAGACCAAACATGAACGCGAGGTGAACAGATGTTTGCAAATACCTTCTAATGGGTTGGTTGTCCAAATGGTTAGGTGGCTCAGTTTCAAGTGATTGCGAGTTGGGTCAATATTACCCATGAAGCAACAATTTCATGGGGAAAACTGGCTGGTTAATGATGGGAACCAGGGGGACTAAGGGTGAACTGACCCACAGCCACATGAACGCGAGGTATAACCACAATCAACCCCTTCGTTCGCTATCACTGAACCATCAAATGTGTGTGAGGATTCATGATGATTGCATTCAAACATGCATTGTTAAACAAACATTTTTGTATTCGATGCCTGTCGCTGGAGAATGAAAACAGCGACAGGTAGGTTTTAAAGGCTGGGCTCCCAAACACAATGTTTTTCACACCCGAAACCGTTCACCTGACCTGTACACAGTTTTCCTCGGTAAGATTGATCAAAAGCACTAGTGATTGGGGAATGATTGGAAGTGACTAGAGACCGCAGTGGCAAAACCGGAGGGAAACCATATCTTCAGGATGCACATCTCACGATGGAAACAAATATATAACTAAAAAAACTCAATTCTCAGTTCGGCATGAGTGGAAAAACCATGACGCACGTATGGCCCTTTAAACTACGATGCCCTTCTCATCACGACTTGGGACAAACTCTGGATGATGGCTAATTATGTCGGTTTTCACTCATTTTTGTTGGTTATCACCCCCTCCTTTAAACCATATAGTAGCCTATTAAAATGATAAAGACCACCAATCACTGATTCCACCTCGTACCTGTTGCCCATTGTTGCCCAGAGTCAGGCAAACATGGCATGACGGTTGATGGCCCCGGTTTCATCCCGGGCAGTACCAGAATTTGCCAGCAAATTGTCTTCCCAAATGGATAGTTCAGTAGCTAAGGTCAACACAGCCCTGTGCTTCCAGCAACCATGACATAGTATATAGGTAACCAGCTGGCTTGTATCATTGTTGTTTGGGGTTGCCTACCTACTATTTCATGGTAAGTGGCAGCGTAGTGTGGGCTACATATATAATGATGGTCACTTGCTAGTTGACCTTAATGGATGATGGTTGTTCAACCACTAGTGATCATGAAGTGTTCGCCATCAGAATTCATCCTGCTTTGCCTGACTTCCGGTTCATCCTTCGCCCAAGGGATCTTGTGACCATAGCACCCCAGCAACCAAAAGCAAGCGCGGCTTGGGGCGACCGAGAAACCGCAGAACTCCCACATGTGCATCCCTGGCCCCGCCCCGCATATGTCAATTCGTTAATTCTCTTTTTCGGCTGCATCCGCGTGCAGGGTGTCACCACGGAAGCTGCACCAAGTGGTGCCAACTGAACGCGAGCCTGCTTCAACACTGGAGGCGTTGACACATGTCAGTTTTTTCACCACTTGCATCGCAGTTGCACAAGGAACTTTAGCTTCGGAAATTCAGGAAACACAACGCTGCACTCGACTCTGCC
Organism: Symbiodinium kawagutii; assembly: GCA_009767595.1. Taxonomy (NCBI): domain Eukaryota; class Dinophyceae; order Suessiales; family Symbiodiniaceae; genus Symbiodinium; species Symbiodinium kawagutii. Next base: position 227,763 of record VSDK01015179.1, read on the forward strand.
TTCGCACGGCGAAAGGAGTGTCTTGATGGTTGGGAGGTGCCATATATCTGCCACTCCAGCCTCAGTTAAACACAAGGACCCAACGGTAGCTTTGGTTTACGAAGGTGATGTCATCTTTCAATGCAAGTGGCAGCCCATAAATCACGATCATAGCCCCTCGATGATCAAGATTGTCCTGACCATATTGCTCCTCAAAGCATCGAAATTCATGCTCAAGTGCTTCCAAGTCAGTCTGAAACTGCAAGAGTTTCAGTTCATAGTTCAGCAAACTTGCCAGCACTTTCATAGCAATCAGCGTGACTAACGTGTTGCTTCGGCTGTGAACCTCTGCTAAGCCGCAAGAGGACAAGCGCAACTGCACGTGAACCATCCGCAAAATGTCCTGAGCACCCAGCATCAGAAAGTCAGGCGGCTTTTCTTCACCAACTCTGCATGCCTCTTCAAAAGATTCAAGGCATCCGGAAGTGCATCCTGATCCCAGGCCTTCCTCTGGAAAGTCCCAGTCCCAAAACAGCAGAGCTCGAGAGATGAACCTCCATTCGAAACCACATCTCAAAGAGTCAGTCAGTTTCTGTGAAATTGCGGCAGTTGTGTCTAAGGGATGTGGGAGTGAACGGCCGACGATGTAACAACAGTCGTTATCACTGCCAGTCCCTTCCTTGTAATGCAGAATGATGGGAATCGGATCCTTTGAAACCATGGAAACAGCTGCATTGCGGGCCAGTTCCAGCCAGTGCTGACAAAGACAATGCTTGAACAGTTCCACCCCTGGACCCAGAGCCTGCAAAAACTCCATGTCAAACATCTGCCATGAATCGACCAACCTGGTGAGTTTGCCGTAGATCTGCACGAATTGGCACTCACTCCTGGCATCTGCCCCGTAAAGCACCTCCTTGACCAAGTCCCAAGCCTCCCTTGGAGGAATCCGTTGTGCCCTGGCGGCCGTCCATCCGACATCGAAGAAGGAGCTCCGGGGATCGAATTTGCTGCGGCGCATGGCCTTCAAAAACTTGGCTGCGATGGGCCACCTCTCTAAGCAAACTCCCACATCCACCTGCCGCGAGCGTGCCAAGCGCGGAAGGATAGAACTCGCACAACAACAGAGATGAGTAGCGCTTTGCTGCTGGAGAAAAACAACCGTTTGAACGCACATATATGACCTATGTAATAGTCAGGTAAGCAGCTATGACTGATGTTTCATGGTCTGGTGAGTATGCGTGGCTCTTTTTTCTTACGCACGGCACCCCGAGCTACTGGAACAATCAGTTCAGGATGATCAACTACTTAACTGATGCTGCCTGTGGCCGCTTGCTATCCCTTTCGACAGCGAAACTACAACTAACCATCAATGGTAATGCCAACAGTTGTTAGTTGTTACACTCGCCTTTGATCGAATAGAGTCACCAAAAAGCATGATCAGCTACCATTTGGTTAGGCCACTCCTGGTAGCTCTAAACCGCTCCCCCTTTCAAGGGCCAGAACTGGATACCCCTGGCTCCCACTCGCCACAACCGCCAGTCGGGGAGGCTGAAGACCCCACCTGCTGGATGCAAAGCTGCAAGCCTCCGAGCTCGCGCAGTTGCAGCTGCAAGTCCAAGGGTGCTGGTCTTTGAACAAAGGCGCTTTTGGATTCACAAGTTTCATTTCAAGATCAGCCAAAGTTGCACCTGTCTGCATTGTGCAGCTGCAAAGCTGCACAGCATTCAAGTTTCGGACGGTCACCAGGATATCATCGCCATCGATGTCTAAGGATGCGAGAACAACTTTGGCCATGCGCCCGCGTCTGGCCGAAACCGCCAGTGGTTCACGAGCCTAAAGATGAAGGATGATCGGACAAGTAAAGGAACCCATGGTTGCGAAGAAGCACGCTTCACAATGCCCCGCAGTACAGCTTGGTCAATGAGCCAGTTAAAATGTAGCATAACTTGTAGTTTACCATAACTGAATTCAGCTATCCATCGTCCAAAACCCAACCAATGATTGAACAAACATGGTGGGTCATGAGTCTGACGCGTCCAGACATTCTAGGGTGCACAGTGGAGGTCATTCCCTGACGAACCACCCGGGTTGTCGCACCTTGCAAGAATCTCCAGCTGACATATCAAATCGGATGATAACTGCGTGACAATGTGGTTAATGCCCTATTTATACAACCAAGCGGTGTCCATAAACGTGACCTGACCGGTTGCAGTTGGTCCGGAAAACTGTGAATGCAATTGGTGCATATCATAACTCGGCGCAAGGCTTCACCTTAATAGCTCACTCCATGAAATGGACCTTGTCAATGGGAGACCCAGATCCAACCACCATTGTAACCATAGCTAGCAATGAACCATAAAGAAACACACGGTTTATTCAGAGCCTAATCTCCCATTCAACTTTGTTTCCCGATATGTGTAACTTAGACGCATCCAAGGAGGATGCCTGCTGGTTAGAGCAACAACTGCTGCTGCAAACCCACAAGGCAACGCAACGAAACCGGCCTTTCACAATCTCCAGCAACTCCTCCGATCGCATGGAATCGTATTTCTTGAGCCGCTCTACCTGCGGGCACTGGGATTCGCTGCCTGGCATTGGCAGTCCTCATATCAACAACTGCAACGGAACCCCAAGTTTGATAGCAAACATACAGAAAGTCAACGATTGTGTGTGGGAAAACAAGGGTCCTAGTCCTGGTGTTACTTCATTTCTTGAGCTAGCCAAGTGAAACATTTCATGGACGTTTGACATAATGACTGAAAAACATTACAGGTATAAATATGAGCAAACATTATCTGGGCAACATACTCATCAGTCAGAACGGTGGGGGCCCGGAGAGACGAGTCTTACCGAGCCATGGCTCTCCAAATGCCTTGTGAGATTTTACAAAAAGGGGCTGATTTCTGGAGCCCAAACGCCGAAACCACAGAAGCCATGTGGTTTCTCAAGCGATTGCGGTACCCCAAAGTCATCCTACAAGGTAGGCTCCCTTAGTTGTACTTATAAGCCAGGTAAATAAAGTTCTGCCTACCATAACTATCCATGACCAGCTGTGACCCCAGTTACAAAAGAACTGAGCAATCTTTCCGGGCCCCCCTGGTATGTAACTATAATTAAGTATATTTGTTTAAAATAAACCAACCATTTTTTTAGGGAAGAAAAACACCCATTTGGAGCACTAGGGCAGTCACTTGCAGCGCAGCAGCGAAAGGCTGCTACCCAGCTCGAAGCAGCACGAATCGCAAGGCATCAAGATCTCACAGGTTCAAACGGATCATCCATCAATACCCTGACTCTCAATTCCACCCTATTTTTGGGATCAAAGCCAATTTTTGGAGGACTTGTACCCATTTTTACGGGGTCATTGAGGGCCAAGGTTTATGGATTAAACCAATTTATGATTCTTATATAATCGGCACAATAACATTTGGATAAATCTGGAGCATGGATTGAGAAATGTGAAGAGGTGATCAACAACGGATTGACGGTTTTGGATATTTAGGGGTGATCAACAACCCAGAGTGCTATACATCGCGGCGTTTACAACAACTGTTCTTATCATTCGCATGTTTTCAGCACTATGACACACACTACGTGTAACATCTTATAGCTCATCCCTACACTGTTGGACTATTTTTGCCCTTGGTGATTGAACACAAATCAACCGTGAGACGCGGCAGCCACGCTCATTGGCATTGGGTGGCTAATGTAATGACTCCTACCCCTCGTCGCCACCAATTTCCGTTTGTTGTTGATTATTGTTGATTGTCAAACCGCTTGCACGCCTCAAACCACCAAATTACAAACATCTAAACATTGATGAGCTTAAGTACCATACACCTCAACAAAAATGCTAACCATACTCCGCCAAGACAGTCGTGTCTTACCCGATGCTCCAGTCACCGTGAAAATAGGCCACCAACCCTTACAATCATGATAGACATCAGCTGGTTACCTACCATATTGGTAAGCAAGGTTCAACAAGCATGAAGACTTACCGCTTCTCGAGCCGTCACCGTGCAACCAAGCGACATCTGGTGCTTGCTCAAGGACCCAAACCTGCGTGGCATGGTTGGTTAAAGGAGGGTGGCTACAAAATGACCAGCTTATTATCTGTCATGTAACGTTATGTATGAACATGTATGAACCATACAAATCGCTGTGTTTCTTTAACGCTAACATGGGTGAACCCCACGTGAACCCAGGGTTTCCAATTGGCTCCTGAGCCAACCACCTGACTACACCGCTGCGATAGGTTGAGAGAATCCTTTGGCTCTGGGCGGCTTCGACCTTCGTTGACCATCAACTTTTGCCGTGAAACAACCGGCAGTTCACCTGGTGCCAATAATACCTTCATGACAACCAATCATCATCCGCAGTTCACAGTTCCCAACCTTTGGCTCACCATGAAACAAGATGGAAATGACAAGTTCATTGACTCACATTTTTTGCAGGCCGTGTCTTCAGTGAATGGCCTTTCGTGGCAACATGATCCTAGACCAGGGCATTGACTATTGTTTAAATTTGAGGGGCCATCATTGAACCAATCGCTTTACCACTAAGGAGTTAACCTTGAAACAGCCATAAGATGACTATGAACCCCTCATCAGCCGTCATTGGCAGAAACTATCAAATCATCATTGCCTAAACCTATCTTAACAACCCCTTGCTTGACCATTAAGTACCCATCACTTACTGTTTTCTACTCATCACTGAACCGTCAACGACATATCATATAATTGGCCATTATACCTACCCATCATTTCCATCATGTCATCACTAATCACCCAACACTCGACCATTAACAAGCAAGCATTTAACCATTACTTGACCATTAACTAGCCATCATTCTCATCATTCAACCGTCAACTACTTGGATGTGCACCCCCACTTACTAAGTGGTCACAAACCACGGTTTCTAGGGGATAATTCAGCTACCTTATAGGCTACCCATGGTGAACTAACCCCAGCCGCACGTCCAGTCGTACCCATCATTTGACCATGAACCATCATTCTCATCATTCAACCATCAACTACTCACCATGGTGGTCATAAATCATACTAAATGAAAAAAACATGGGTATCAACCACCATTTAGTATCCTTTAACCAGCATTTAACCACCATGTAACCACCATTTAATCACCATTTAATAACCACCATTTAACCATCATTTAACCACCATTTCAACCATGACCTCGCCATCATTTCAGCACCAACTCCTGCCCCATCTGCGCCCTCCGCCAAGGAGCTAAGCCGCTCTTGATCGGCTCTGTGCATCTGGGACCTGGTCCTTGGTGAAACGTCGGTGGTGGAGGGATGAACGGCAAGGATGGGCAGTGGTGGTTTACTGATGTTTCTTAGTGATCAATTAATGAGTGACTAGTTATGATGGTTTAAAAATAATATGGTTTAATGTTGGTTTAACGGGTACATCATATGTGTGTATATATTGTTTTAGTGATCAATGATTGACTATTCTGGTTTAATGTTAGTTTAATTATGGTTATGTATATTGGTGATGGATACCGATCGATCAAAATAACCATCTAGAACGTACGGGGCGAACTGCTTGAAATTGAAAAACGTCGGATGAATCCTGGTGTCAACATCCTGCATCCTAGACTTCCCAAACTCGCCATCTGTGATCTCCCGCGAGTTCACCGTGGCATCCATGGCACGGCCGCTGAACCGAGGCACCGCTGACGTAGAAGTGGGTCAGGGTGAAATCCTCCGAGTACTTCAGCACCAGATTGAACCTAAGGACAGCGCAACGCACGCGCACGCGCTGAAGATTGGTGGCAAGCTGATCCGTTGCGGTGTGGCATGGGGAAGGTTCACCATCGCCAAATCTAAGGATCACAAATCATATGGTCAAATGAAGAGATGGGAGGTGAAGAAGTGGAATGCATCGAAATTCATTAGCTGCTATTCCTATGATATGAATAGCACGTGAGATAATTGGCTGATGATTTGGGAATGATTTCCCTCATGTTCGCATCGGGGAAACGCACGACCTGGTGCTAAGTGGGATATATATCCTCTATGTAGGGTCCATGGTCGATTCCAGGAGGCTACCGCGGCCACCAATGCGGCCACCAATCTTGGATGCACCTATGAGCGTTGCTCAGAAACAAGCTCCAGGTATGCCCAAACACGTGGGCAAACCAATAACGACCACAAATTACGACAGACCTTGTTGCCAATAGCAGCTGGGTGTGGGTCAAAACCCCGTACCCCTGGTTCCCCTATCATTGACCATTGTTTTCCCTTATGATTGCTGGTCATAAATCCCCATTAGTTGGCTGGTTCATATTGACCCACAGCCAGCTAATCACCACTTCGGGACAACCAACAATCACCTTGCATCCAGCTATCAACTTGAGCGCGAAGCCGGGCTCCTTTTCCGGATCAACTAGCAGCAAGTTTGATAGTCAGACTGGCTGCCAACCTGGTTAACCTCTTGGCCAACAATCGGCACCACCACTCGAACCAATCTTAGCAATCTAGTCATGATCCACGAGCCATCCTCATCCACTGAGTTTCACGGGAAAACATTGGCCTCACATGACCTCCGCAACCTAGCCACTCCTGCACCATGGTGGCTCCCTGGCACGGCTCACCCGCAGCCAAAGGTTCCATGACTCATCAGCGGGTCCCCTGCCGCGCTGCCGACTGTGCCAAGGCGCTTCGTTCCGTTGCCGGAGCAGTGGAACGGTTCGATGATCGGAACCAACGAATTCCTTGGGGCAATGGGTCCAGTATGGCAACGCCAGGATAGGCTGCGAGCAACCGTGTAGCAACCATGAGACGGGAAAAGATTACATCAAACGGCAATTGCAGGCAACTCATCAGGAAATAACATACAAACATCAACATATCTACAATTTCACTGCATTGCTAAATCTACCTGGTCCACGCTATGAACCAACAACAGTTTGCTGATGCTTCTACACAAGCGACATTTGAAGGAAACCTACCCATTCATCATGCCGAGTCATATTCATGTGAATGGCTCCGGGAGACCCGGGCATTTGTTTGACATCCTCCCGGCAAATGCTACTATGGAAGCTAGAAGATAGATTGAGTAATGACAGCATCTGACAAAAGAGTCACGGGTAAAAAATGACAGTTAACAACGATGAATAATAGGCAATCCGTCAAAACGATGCCATGATGTTGGCATGTACGCAGCTGGTCCATTTCCAAAACAAACATGTTCAGCACCATGTTTTCACAACATCCTGTTCGCCCTAGGCCTCACTATGGGCTGAAACATTTTAAAACAGCTTGTGTATGAAATCCCATGTTTGTCTAGTTGCCGGATGTTCGCGTCATTAATCATGGATCAAGAATTGGATGTTGGGACGGCCAGCATTCTGAAACGTCAACCCAGTCTGCAAAAATTGACTTTTCGTCTATTACTTTTGGTGTTTCGGTATGGTTTTTGCAAACTCAAGTCCGGAAATTTGTCCGCGAGGCTTTCATGCTCCTGCCCAGCACTGTAACGAACCCCCATAATCACGTGTCCAATGATTGCCACTCAAACTTCGCGTCGGATGTGCAACTGATCAATGCCACTAACGCCTCCATAATTAAAATGTTAGTTTCATCATGCTTAATCATACAACCCTCAAACTCAAGTTTGCAGAAGAAACATCAAGAAACAACAAATTAATTATGGCAAAACCATGCGAAACCCAATCAAAACCACCCAACAACCCATCTCAACTGGGCGTTCCTGACTTGATGTCATACTGCGCCTTGCTTTTGAATGCACCGCCGTCGTATGAATGAACCTGACACTGGGGCGACTTCCTGGAAGAAGTTCATGTGCGCCCCGTGCCGCCCCCCCGGTAGCTCCCAAATCGTTCCCCCATTGAAGCCTTTGAAAAGGCTATATACATGCAAGGTGGGCCCTCCTGGTTACAAGTTGGTTAATAAGCCATTTAACTTGAGTTATATCTACCATTTGCCTGGCAGCTACCCTAGGTATAACCCAAATTAGCTAACTAAGGGGCCCACCTTTTGGGGACCCCTGGCTCCAAGAGCAGCTCCCAGCCAACTAACAGCATGAAACAATGCTGGCTCTTCGCCTTGAATTTCTCATTCAGCAAGCCCGGTCGATCAGGCAACACCTCGGATTGCAGTGTGATGGCAACAGCAGCGATCATGACAGTGATGTCTTTTGATTTTGTTTCATTAACAAAAATGTGAGGTTAAACACTCAACGGCCGTGAGTATCTGACCTTCATCAAACAAATCTGGTCGGTTGGTTTGTTCGTTGGTTGATTGATCATTTGATTGATTGATTGATTGATTTATTCATTCATTGGGATGGGTTGATTGACTGATTGGCAGACTTTACTGTTGCATGTGAAAGGGAATCCAAGATGCTGCTTGATGATTTGAGTGCCTCATTGATTGATTCTTCCGTTGCATGAGGTTTTTTCTCAAAATAACCTCCAAATCATCTCTCATAGTAGCTATGTACAGCACTTAACCAACCATTTTGGGAGGTCCCATATTTTGAAAAACCACTCTGATTGGATTGATATTGACGATGATCAGTGTGATGGCATTCGTGGCGTTGATGTCATCAACCTCTCGGACCCGCACTGAGGAATCACTGGCTTCTGGTGTTGGTGCCATTGCGCGGCGGGCCCCCTTGTTTGATCCGATAAAAGCACGCCAATCCTTGATGCCCACGTAACCCGCACAAAAACATCACGAAAAACGAAATGCAAAATCATGCACGAATAGTTGCCACCAAGAAAATTTTGGTTCGGATTCCCCAAACATCTGCGTAACTGTATGGCTCATGATGATGTTGAGCACGTTGTTAAAACTTATCATTCCCATTTTAGTTTGCTACTGTTGCCGTTGTTTTTGGCAATGGCCATTTTGTCGAATGCCGTTGTGATTATTTTTATTGTCACTGGTGGCGATGGGCGGTGGTTGTGGCTGCCTCAAGTCCTGGCATAATGCACGACCCTGCATAATTGTTGATGGAACGTGAAATTAAAACACGACGGCAACAGCAACAACAACAACAACAACGACAGCATGGGAAACGTGACAAAACATCAAACAAATCAAACATGACACACAGGAAAAACAAACACAAACACAATTGCAAACACAAGAAGGTATGCCTGGGAAGACACAAGAGAACAACCATTGGAACAATCAAAACTGGCACAACAACCCGGCCAAAACATCAAACAAGTAATCGCTGCCATCACCCGCAAGACTTTGAACTCTTCAATGTCGATGCAATGTGGGTGTGCTTTGCAAGGTGGCGTTTTTGGTGTTCATTTTTTGCCCTTGTGATAGACACTGCTATGCTGATGGTGTTTCAGTTGTTTTTTTTTCCAATTATAAAGCGATGCAATTTTTTTGAACGAAAAAAAATGTGGTTTCAAAAATGTTTCAGAAATCGCTTTTGTGTTGGTGGCACTATTTTGGCGATGTTTTTGGCCCGGCCTTTGCGAAGCCCAGGCGGGGATGCTGCACATCCACAGCGGGATACAGCGGGTTGTTGCGAACAGCGGCTGCAAAACAAGGAAGGAATCAGCCGACTTTTCGTCCTGCTTTCGCCAGTCCGAGTCGCCTCGACCCTGCGAGGATTGGGGGTGGTTCACGGGTCACATGCTGTTGCAAAACTGTGCATACACTTGTTCCAAGAGTGGCCATTCTGGCCGGACCTGTGCGGCTGTTTCCCATGAAGTCAGAAATGGTTGATCACATTTTTCCCCAGCTGCCGGGTGAGGGTTGTTAGATTCATTTAAATTCTATGTCAATTGCCTCGTCTCCTCTCCTCTCCTCTCCTCTCCTTCCCTCTCCTCTCCTCTCCTTTCCTCTGCTCTCCTCTCCTCTCCTCTCCTCTCCTCCTCTCCTCGCCTCCTCTCCTCGCCTCCTTCTCGCCGGACCTCAACCACGACCAACCACACCCAGTGTTCTCTGCCGGACCTCAACCACGACCATCCACACCCAGTGTTCCCTGCTGGACCTCAACAACGACCATCACGCCCAGTGTTCCCTGCCGGACCTCAACCACGACCATCCACGCCCAGTGTTCCCTGCCGGAGCGCAACTCCCATGCCAAAAGCTATGCCAAATAGAATGCCAAAAAATATGCCAGAAAAAATGCCAAAAAATATGCCAAATAAAATGGCAAAAAAACTATGCCAGAAAAAATGTCAAAAACTATACCAAGCACAATACCAAAAACTCTGCCAGGTAGAATGCCAAACAACTATGCCGAATAGAATGCCAAAAAACTATGCGAGAACAAATGTAAAAAAAAACTATGTCCGGTAGAATGCCAAAAACCATGCCCGACAAAAAACTACACCAAATGAAATACCAAAACCTATACCAGATACAACGCCAAAAACTGTGCCAGAAAGAATGTCAGAAACTATGCCAAGTAGAATGCCAAAAAATATGCCAGAAAAAATGCCAAAGAATATGCCAAAAAATTATGCCAGAACAAATGTAAAAAAAACTATGCCCGGTAGAATGCCAAAGGCCATGCCCGATAGAATGCCAAAAAACTACACCAAATGAAATACCAAAACCTATACCAGATACAACGCCAAAAACTGTGCCAGAAAGAATGTCAGAAACTATGCCAAGTAGAATGCCAAAAATGCCAAAAACTATGCCAAATAAAATGCCAAAAACTATGCCAGCAAAAATCCCAAAAAATATGCCAGATAGAATGCCAAAAAACTATGCCAAAAAAAATGTCAAAAACTATGCCAAGTAAAATGCCAAAAATTTTGCCAGATAAAATGCCAGAAACTATGCCAAATAGAATGCCAAAAAGCAATGCCAGATAGAATGCCAAAAAATTACGCCAAATGAAATGCCAAAAACTAGACCACGTAGAATGCCAGAAACTATGCCAGAAAAAATGCCAAAAAAGTATGTCAAGTAGAATGCCAAAAACTATGCCAAATAGAATGCCAAAAACTATGCCGGATAGAATGCCAAAAACTATGCCGGATAGAATGCAAAAAAATATGCGAAATAAAATGCTAAACAACTATGCCAGAACAAATGTCGAAAAATATACCAAATAGAATGCAAAAAAAATATGCCAAATAAAATGCCAAAAAACTATGCCAGAACACATGTAAAAAAAAAATATGCCCGGTAGAATGCCAAAAACCATGCCCGATAGAATGCCAAACAACTACACCAAATGAAATACCAAAACCTATACCAGATAGAATGCCAGAAACTCTGCCAGATAGAATGCCAGAAACTGTGCGAGAAAAAACGCCCAAAACTCTGCCAGATGGAATGCCAAAAACTATGCCGGATGGAATGGTCAAAAATATGCCAAATAGAATGCCAAAAACTATGCCAGATACACCTGTGTCGGATTTGCTGGTGATGGTGGGGATCACACGAAGTAGAGCGAATACTTTTTTTAAACTGTCACCACATCGTTTGGATGGTCGACGTGGCGTTTGCTTGGGTTCATTGGAATCAGCCGACACGATGGGAAAACATGTTTTGGTTCGATGTCGTGTTTCCGTGTTTATTTTTGGACAATGCTATTGCAAATCGTTTTGATGCAGGGTCGGGCGATTGATGTCGAACAATGTGTCAAACATTCAAAACGCAATATCGTGCTGTAACCGAAACATGTTTGTTCAATCAACATTTCCTTCCGGGTCCCGGGTCGCAACCAGGAGTGGTAAATAGTACATGGTGGCAAATGGTGTCCCATCAACCCAAACGTACGCAAGGTCCTCCATCAAAGTGATGGGGTGTCAGTTTGGAAAAGAATGCGGGGGATCATTTTCAGATGTCGCAGATCATAGCTGCACGGGGGTCCGACCAGATTGGCTATTCTGGAACAAGCGTATGTTTGCACCAACACGTGGCCTGTGAACTACCCCAATAAATTGACGCGGCTCGGACGGACGACATCGGACGAAGGAAAAAACAATTTTCCGCGCGACTCAATACCGAAGGCGGCTCCAGCCAAGCGGTTCCCCCGAACACGCCAGGGTGGGGAACGGTCCATGGACATAGTCAGCGGGAGTGAGGGCGCAAAGGGAAGCAACGAACGGAACGACAAATGGCCAACAAGGAACGACAAATGGCCAACAAGCGTCGAAGGCAAAATGCGAATCTTGGCGAAAAGTGGACGGAACGAAACGGGAGTCGTCATGAGCCACGGCTCGAACGAACTGTCGTGTTATTAGCACAAGATCCACTGGAGTACAACGCTTCCAATGGCTGCAACACTGTTGCGGCCCTTAATCCACGATAGTGGTGCCGCATTCACCATGGGCCCAGCCAGCTTCAGGTGTCCAAAACATCGAACACGAAAAATGGTCAAATATTTCGTTATTGAATTGGAAAGAATGATTCGAAATTCAATATTTTTCCACATTCACAAATAATACTTACTTGTTGTCACCCCTGTTTTTTCCCAAGTTTCCTTTCAATTGCAAAATGCGCAACGAAAACCCTTCGCAAAATTGAAATTTTACCTGGTTCAAAACTGTTGTTTGTTTTAAATCCCTCCTAAATACATTGCTTGTGGCAACTCCGCAGGGAATACCCCATTGCAAGTCATGTACAAGTAGGAAACAATTCTGTTATTTATTGATAATGTGTTCCTCCCGACTGATTTAAATTATGGCTGCGCGGTTTCAAAATATGATTGGCCGTCCGGCAAGAAAATGAACGCCAGAAAAAAAATGAAAAACAATTCAATTGGTTGAAAAAAATCATATATTTTTGTGGCGACAAAGTTACCGGCATCAGGTCCGGAAAAAATGCCTTTTTGGCGAGCGTTTTCATGCGCAAAAAAAAATCTAATATTTGCCAAAAAAACAACCTCGTTGGTTCTTTGCATTTTTTCTTATTGTTGTTGAATTGTGGCGAAACAATTTTTCTTCTGAATCACCGCTTTTCAACAATATGCGCCAAACTAGCACACTTCCACAGGCTACAAGGCTGTTGGCATCAGAAAAACGAAGGTTTGAAATCAGAATCCAACGAAAATTTGATCAGGGCTTATCAGAAGCTTTCCGGGAAGACTTGGGATTCTTGACGTGCCATTGCCAAACAAATCCCGCGCCGACACAAACAGGGATGGGGGGTGGGGGCTTTGATGATTGTGGTTGCAAGGTGAAACGGCAATGTTTGTGTTTCGGTGATTGTTTTGTGCTGGTGCGCGGGGCCTTTTGTGGTTCAATTGGTCTTTACAGCGGCATTGGCCCGATTCTGTTTTGCCGTCGGCGTCGTGACGGTTGTGTTTCACCGGCGATGTTTTACTCACGGTGGTGATATTTGGCTGATGGGATTTGATTGCTTTTTTGATGTTCGAATTTCCTTGGTGGTTGCTTAGTGTTGATGGTGGTAGTGGTTTGGGTGGAGATGTTTTTGCGTTTAAAACGGTGGTTTTTGTAGGAAATGTCGCCGTGGTGTTTAGTTTTTCCCTCTGGCACTGTTTTTGTGTTGTTTTCTTGTCAATGGTGTTTCTGCTGCGCGTTTGGATGGTGCCGCCTTGGTGCCCATTGCAGCGGCAAACAAACCAATCATCAGGAGATCGTTGTTTTTGTTTGTTGCCTGTACGTCCGGGGTGTTCATCGTCCCCACTGCGCGGTATAATGTTGCAATTTTTCAATATTAGCAAATTCCCGGCGTCCAAAAAATCATTTCTAATTTTTGTTTTGCTACAACACCACCACCACCCTCATTCCAACTTCATCCTCCCAGCCCTACTGCTGCTACAGCAACGGCTATGCGTACAACTCCTATTACTATTATTGATATTCTAAAAGACGTTATAATTGTTACTTCTACCACTGCTACTAATATTACTATTGTCACTACTTCACTACAATTATTCGAACTACTACTATTACTACTACAACCACTACTACTACTATTATTATGGTTCTTACCATTACTACCACTACCACTACCACCACCACTACTACAACTACAACTACTACGACTGCTACTACTACTACTACTACTACTACCACCACTACTACTACTACTACT
>VSDK01015179.1:242018-269942 GCA_009767595.1 Symbiodinium kawagutii
TACTACTACTACTACTACTACTACTACTACTACTACTACTACTACTACTACTACTACTACTACTACTACTACTACTAGTACTACCACCACTACCACCACCACCACCACCACCACGACCACGACCACTACCACTACCACCACGTAGCAGCAGAAACTCGGGAACACCATGGCCGCTTGATCCTGTGGTGCTGGGTGGCGAACGTGGAGTTAGGCGTGGTCCTTGTCATTCCGTGTGGCAAACGCAATACTCGGTGCATTTGGAAGCCGCCTCTGTGGCGACCCATGACCGACGTGCGGAACAACCGGCTGCATATTCAGTCTCATCCTTGTTGTTGTTGTTGTTGTTGTTGTTGTTGTTGTTGTTGTTGTGGTTGTTGTTGTTGTTGTTGTTGTTGTTGTTGTTACTGTTGTTGTTGTCGTTGTTGTTGTTACTGTTGTTGTTGTCGTTGTTGTTGTTGTTGTTGTTGTTACTGTTGTCATCTGTTGTTGTTGTTGTTGTTGTTGTTGGTGGTGGTGGTGTTGTTGTTGTTGTTGTTGTTGTTGATGTTGTTGTTGTTGTTGTCGTTGTTACTGTTGTTATCTGTTGTTGTTGTTGTTGTCGTTGTTACTGTTGTCATCCGTTGTTGTTGTTGTTGTTGTTGTTGTTGTTGTTACTGTTGTTACTGTTGTTGCTGCTGTTGTTGTTCTTACTTACTGTTAGTGTTCTTGTTGTTGTTGTTGTTGTTGTTGTTGTTGTTGTTGATGTTGTTGTTGTTATCGTTGTTATCGTTGTTGTTCTTACTTTCTGTTACTGCTGTTGTTTTTGTTGTTGTTGTTATCGTTGTTATCGTTGTTGTTCTTACTTACTGTCACTGCTGCTGTTGTTGTTGTTGTTGATGTTGCTGTTGTTGTTGTTGTTACCGTTGTTGTTCTTACTTACTGTTACTGTTGTTGTTGTTGTTGTTGTTGTTGATGTTGATGTTGATGTTGATGTTGATGTTGTTGTTGTTGTTGTTGTTGTTCTTGTTGTTGTTGTTGTTGTTGTTGTTGTTGTTATTGATTGTTGTTGATTGTTGTTGATTGTTGTTGATTGTTGTTGATTGTTGTCGTTGTGTTGTTCTTGTGTGTGTGTGTGTTTTGTTGCTCTTGCGTATTGGTTCGTGTGCATTTTGACTTTGTTTCATGTTGGTCATTTTTTGCCCTAATAATTTTTGCGTGGTGTTTCCCTCCCCTGGCTGGTGCTGTTGCAATGCTGCTGTACCAGGTGTTTTTTTGTGCCGGTGTTTGACGCTGGCGGTTTGTCGGTGGTTGTCGTGCTTCTGGGTTGCTGGCTTGGTTGTTTACTTTCTTGTTGGTTCCTTGGCCCTGGCTTTGGTTTTGGGTCTTGGGTTCTTGTTTGGGCTGGTTTGCTTCAGTCTGCTGACTGCAGCTCATAATCAAAGGGCTGTCGCGGCTGGCACAGATTCAGTCATCGCAAGGCTACTCCCAACGGCCCTTGCTCCCTGCATCGAGACAGGGTCGAAGGTCCGTGGCGAGCAGTTCGACCACATGTCGTCGTGGCCGTTACGAAATGTGCACGTGGCCACCCTGTCACCGAACGCGTAACGTAAACGTGGCTCGCGAGATCCGTGGCAGCGTCGTAGTTTGGCCAATCGTTTCTAGATTACTTGGCCAGAAATGATGCTCCAAGCCCCAAGGATTGGGGTGATCACCAATCACGTTTACTTTATGATGTTTCATTACACTTGAAGCTGCACAGTATACATGAATGATTCTGATGTTGTGGTTTGGCGGATGAAGGTCACTGATGTTGCGGCTGATAGTTTTTGTTGGCAGTTTCGATTATGGACGATGGCTGGCGATGGCTGGCGATGGCTGATGATGGCTGACAATGGCTGATGATGGCTGATGATGGCTGACAATGGCTGATGATGGCAGCTGGATGGCTGATGACTGGTGCTGATTGCCCAACCAACAATGGTGCCATGAGTCATGCTGGTAAGAGAATGCCTGATCGCGTTTTGTGAAGGATATGAGTTTCTTCTTGTTTGTTGCGCCGCTTTTCCCATTGTGCGGTTGCAAAAAGGATGATCTGATATGACCATGATACGACGCACATCACAAATTCACAAATCAGCCGCTCACATATCACAGAACCAAAGTAGCGAAGGGTCATCGCAATGCCTGCACGTCAAGGGAATGTGTGACTTGTCGCGCTCGTGCCCTCATCCTCGCCGAGGGATACGTAATGTGGCCAACGGCAGCCACTCCGTAGTTGCCATGAAACAGTAGGCAACCAACCCAAGTTGCAAGAACGGTACCCAGCTGGTTACCTACTATATATGATAGTAAGTGGAAGCATAGGGCGAGATAGTTCTTGGTTATCAACCACCTTTTTGATGGATTGTGGCCGTGAGTGACTCAAATTGCAAACATCACACCGTCTGTTTTGGCCACTCTCATCTTGACGCAAGGTGGTACAGTACACCCTCTTTAAGTTGTTTATAAGAAATCTATCTTTGGCTATATCTTCCAATACTGTTAGTTCCCACCCTTGATAAATAGCCTGAAAAACGACAAGGTGGGCCCCCAAACAAAGCGATCTGTTGGTTTATAAGTAGGGTAACTACTAGTTGCGGTAGATATGACCCCGTAGTTAAGTGGCTTCTAAACCAAGTTACGACCAAGGGGCTTCATCTTATAGTGTGTGTACCACTGGGTGTGCAGCTGCACGACCCGTTTCCACCGCCACGCCACACTACGAGCCGAAACCACAGCGTCGCCTTTGGCGACAAGTCGCAACGTATCGCTGAGCGTGCGGTGTCTAGCTGTTTCCAGGAGATGCCAGCAGCATTGTGGTTGGTGGCTTGTTAGTCAACCAGCCATCCCTATAGAGAAATCCTTGGAAAATAAAACATATCTAAAACATTCTAAAACCAGCAACTAATTATGGTTGTTTAAGCATGATTGTTGGCAATAAAATTATCCTTTGTGGTCGACCGTCTATTGGTCATCATTACATATCACTACCATGAAACATCAGAGTCGCATCATCAACCCTCTGGGCCGGGGAAGTGCTGGTCATGTTCATCGGGACTCACCCGCTGGTCATGTGAGGATATGCCGTGGTCCTTGGGTTCTCACAGCTTCACACCATGCAGCTGCGTCGAGATGGAGATCGTCCAGCCTCGTCAACGAAAGTCCCATGCGCTCGCTACTGTCAGCTCTGCACACTGTGTGTGTGCAACCATTGGGCCGCTCACCAAGTCACCAACGAGTTGTGGGCTATGTTGACATGCGGATGGGTAACAACATGTAACAACCATCAAACAATGGGTAAACTAGTTCACATCTCAACAATTTGACTATTCTAGCTACAGCATCTATCTGTACAGCTGGCTATCCTCGATCCACAGCTCCAGCAGCGAGCGAAGTGCGCCATCAGTTGCAGCGGGAGCCAAGCCCTGCATCCTTCTTTGGGAGGCGCTTCTGGCCGCCTCAGACATCCAAACGCCAAGGCCCGTTGTAGAGCTTGTAGAGCATCAAAGGTTTGATTCCCTGAGGCTGGATGAAGCTGGGAGCTGGACCAGCTGCAAGCTGCAAGCTGATCTACAGCAAACATCCCCAAAATCTGTGGTCTCCCCCACGAACAAGGAGAACTTCGTGTGTTTTGAGGGGAATACCACGGAAGAAAACTATCCGGAAACCAGTCAATCCTAATATACCGAGTGGTACGCCTGGAGCTGAACAAGCTGCTGGTTTTGAAGCTACCTAAAATCGAAGGAGGCTGACTGAATCCACTGTTCAAGTGCACTTGTTGCCGTTCTCCAACTTGGCATAGCTCATTCTTCTTGCCTAAGAATCCCTATTCGCCATTACTTACCAGCCAGTATCCACCCTTTACTCACTTAGTCACCAGCCAGTCAACCTTCACCACCTTCAACTAGCCATTACCACTCACCATCATTAGTCACCCTCAACCGCCCTTAACCTTCCACCATCAGCAATCACGAGCATTCACTACCACTCTTGACCACCATAAATCAGCTTACTGACCCACCATTGCTTAAAAATCTCAGTTACAATATTCATCATTTCAAGCATCATGAAACCATCGTCGAGCACCACCAACCACCATGAAACCATCCTTCCTCCATCATTGCTTTCACATGGCCTGCTGAGTTCAACATCATTGAACCAGTTCAACAGTCAGCATGAGTTCAAGAAATTTCAAGCATCGTTGAATCATCGTTATGCATCAACTGGAATCTAACCCATCAATCACCACCATCGGTCGTGGTTCCTAATCTTAGAATCGCGTTGGATCGTATCGGACCTCGATCTTCGTGGGCATCTGACGATCCCGTTCGTAGCCGGCCTGGCGCGCGACCGGTGCGGTGAGCACAAGGTGAGCACACCAGGGCGCAGTGATGATTTCATCTGGTTGGTGGTTCCAAGCCCTAAAAACCACTATGGTTGGCTAATGATGGTTAATGGTTGATTAATAGGGTGAATTACTGGTAACAATAATAGTGGTTAATGATGGTCAACTAGTTACATCCTGGTTAATATATAGTCACTAATAGTGGTGACTAATTGTGGCCATCATCTTTGTGAACATGGTGAGGTGATTTTGTAGTTAGAGTAACTATTTGATTTCTTAGTTAGCCATTTGATACTGGATTGATGCTTATTAGCGGTTGAGAATGCAAAATTGATGGTTAATTGATCATCGATTGATCAGCCAGCGGATATAAATGGTT
Organism: Symbiodinium kawagutii; assembly: GCA_009767595.1. Lineage (NCBI taxonomy): Eukaryota > Dinophyceae > Suessiales > Symbiodiniaceae > Symbiodinium > Symbiodinium kawagutii. The sequence goes on from VSDK01015179.1 coordinate 246,761, forward strand.
GATGATAGTTGTTTGATGTAAAATTACTGGCTACCTATGACAATGGCTTAAATGATTAGTGATTAGACAATAAACAGTTGGAATCAATATAAAGTTTGCATTCCTAAAAACAAGCAAGCAGTATATTGACACTTACTTACTCGCACTTCACGTTGTCAATGATACTTACTTGTAGTGAAATTCCATTGCACTTAAGGGTGAACTAAATGCAAGTTAATCATGCTGAATGATACACGACAGTAAAGATAATGCACGATAATAACATTGCATCAACACTATTCACTTCTGATGATAATTACGATATACGGAGTGATAATTGGTGAACAGCATCAATGAAATAACAGTGTATAGTTAAATGCAATGTCATAGGTACAACAAACCTGACCTTCATGATACAATTGACTAGCATCTGGGGTAAAACACTCTTGGTAGCTCCCACTCGCTCCCCATGGCGAGTGGGCAGGATACCCATGGCGCCTGACCTCGCTAGCACCAGCCACGCAACGTGACACTCGCCACGACGAACCGCGGAAACCTGCAGGCCTTGTCCTTCAGGCTAGCACATCTCACCTGGCGCCATCTTTTCATGGACATCGACCAAGCGACCAACCAATGGTTGACTAGCTGCTTAATGGTGAAGGATAGGATAGAATAGCCGATTAATGACTAGCTACTTAGCTGCTGGCTTCAAGATAGGATGTAATGGTTAACAGGATGGCCAATGGATAATATGATTATAAGCCATGGCTAATAGCTAGCTGGTTATTAGAAAGGATGTAATGGTTGATAGTGTGGTTATAAGCCATTTGATAGCATGGTTGGCTGGTAAATGGCTACTGATAGGATAGCCAATAGATATTTGGGATGGGCCAATATCAACCAACAAGTAAGGTGATTATATAAGTAGCCGATAAATGACTGATAATGGATGCTAAGCAATAATTATAGGGGAGATCATGACTGTATATGGCCATGGGTCACTATTTATATCTACCAGGCCAACATGAGGTCTACAAGTGGCTATGATGGCTAAGCGGCCTATCATGATGATCAAACACTTGTTGTTTTTCAATCTGTTTGATAATATGTTTTTTTGTATTCCGATTATATAATGGCTAAGACATGGCAAATCAACTTGCTGAAAATGGTTGGTAGTGAATAGGTTTGATCGGTGATAAGGTTGGTGTGCCTAATGTTTGGAAGTATGATTGATTCACAAGGATGGTTCATAGCCTCGAAAAACACCAGTCTGGTCAATGATGAATGATGATATCAATACCCACCGAAATAACCAAATGAATGCTTAGAAATGGATTATGATGAATTATTAATGATGAATGCTTGGAAATGGATGCTAATTACAAAACCAACCAACAACCATACTTGAGATGACTGATGATGCCTGATATGAGTGCCTCATAACTCATAACCCAGTGGCTTCATGTATCGTATACTTACCGACTCATTGACCTTTTCAATTATCCAGTTATTTAGGACAATATATACGATCCAGTTATTTTGTAAAGTATCGGATCCAACCATTTAAGTACCATTGATAACACCCATCATCAACCATTTTTGGGTAACTACCCTTTTTGGTAGTTTTGGTTCCTTAGCTTTCCCGCTAGTTACCTTTATTTGCCATTTTCCTGCTGCTACTAGCCATAGTCATGATAAACCACCATTCGCCCCAATAACTGGTACAAAGTAGGACCCCCAAACGTTGAAACTTCATTCAGATTCGCGTGTTGACAAGCTAGTCATATCTATATGGCATGTGCCTAGTTGTTGCCCTACTATACCCTACTTCTAAACCAACAAATCGCTATCTTGGGGGAGCCACCATTCACCACTGGCATCACTGGCAGCTCGTTCCCCCCTGTCCCTTGCCGGCGCTGCGCCGCTCCTTGGGGTTCGTCAGCACAGTCCACAATCGCTCCTGTACAGTTGCGCAGCCCTAAGCAGTGGGTTGGGTTCAGAATGGTAAAGTGGACCAACTGCTGATCCATAGTATTAATAGTGATTATAATTAACATCCTGAACCCGAAGCAATAATAGTATAGATAATTATCAATACCGGTTCACTAGTGATTAATGATAGTGCTTATGATTGAGAGTGATTATAATAGTTATTAACATTAACCGCCAGTTAATGACAAAGTTGACTCACAGTGGTTGATAACAACATTGATTGGTACTGAATAATGGCGAAAATAATGGTGAAAAATTACAGTAATGGTTTGGTTTATAACTGGGGTTTAATTACATAGCCAATGGTGGTGAACGACGTTTATAAGCTTAACTGGTTTAATTGGTTTATAGAAATCAGCTTGTTCCCAGCCCCTGTTTCGTGGTCCGTGGTAACTGCAAGCATAGGGTATGGCCAAATGGAGGTTTCTCAAAATACCAGTAGGGGACCTCGCAAAATGGTAGGTTTATGATTTTAAAGTATTTTGAAAAACCACCAAATAATGGTTAATACTGCTTATAACTTGGTTTATAACCAGGGTTAACGGCAGGGTAACTACCAGTTAAACGGTGCTCGGAACAAAGGGAACAACGGTGGTACAGAGGACCTTACAGCCCAAGAATAGTCAAGTTCACTTTTGGCAACCCTGGTTTTGTACAGAGATTTCTTAAATTTTCATCAATTTGTCTGTTGTTGGTGATCCCTTTTGGGGAGAGGTGTGGCCAAAAAAAGGGTGATCTGACAATGCATGTTGAATGCCAAGGTAGGCTTCATCATGTTCCACTGGCATTGATGTTCCACTTGCCGGCCAAGAATTCGCCACTCATCAACCATGAATCAACGTTTAGTTGACTTGGTGTTTTTTAGATCCCTTGCCAAAAGTCTAACTTTTAGTGACTATATCTGGTAAATTGGTAATTCAATCATATCCCAAAAAGCCTAACCAAAGCTAGCCGGTTGTAGCTCCACCAATATCCCCGATTATTAACCATTACTAACCAATATTCATCATAGAAAAACCCATAGTTTCGCTAGCCGGTCGTAGCTGTAATCCACCTACAAAGTGGGCCCCCTAAACGTTAGCTAACTTGGGTTAGGGGTTAGTTCACTAGGGTAACTACCAGACAACTGGTGGATATAACTTCAATGGCTCATTAATCAACTTATAGCCATGGGGGCCCACCTTGTAGGGGTTCTATGCCAACTTAGAAACCATTACTAACCATTACTAATCATAGAAAAACCAATGGTTTCGCAAAGGTCGTAGCTGTAATCCACCCAGTTGACAATGAATTCACCACCGAATGCCCAAGCACTTGTCCCAAGCTCGCTCCAGCTTCTTGTCGCGCTCGGGATTCTTCCGTGGCGAGACAAAGCCCTGCAAGCCCTGAAGCCAAGCGGCAGTGTTCTGTGGAGTGAAGGCGGATGGTAGTTGAAAGGCTCAGAGGTTGGTTGAAGCATTTTTTAGAGGCAGTTATAGTGGCTAATAGGCTGTAATGAGCAACAATAATAGGGGATCATCATAGTGGGTAATACCAGGAGATTAGCAATAATGATTGGAAGTGATAGAAGTGTTTGGTGATCCAAGGGTCAGTGATGGGTTTGGACCATGATGGATCAGCAGCGCCAGCAAGCGCCGCATCCCAAGGGGTTCGGCCATTGAACGATGGCCAGCTCGTTGAAAAGTCGCGGCGACGATGGAACTGCTCCTCTAACTCTGCAACAGTACAGGGTTCCCTGTCAAAGTCCCATTGAAAGAACAAGTCCCTTGTCGCAGAGAGTCCAGGTTATGTCAACTTCACTGCAGCTATTTCTGGAGGAGTCAAGGAGATGTAGATAAAAACCAGAGTCATAGATTGTCAACTATATGATATGATAGTCAGAGTCAAAGTCCTCACCATCATTCCTAACTAGATGGCTGTGGGTCAAAACCCTGTACCCCTGGTTCCCCTATCATTCTCCATTGTTTTCCCTATAGTTTGTTGGTTATTAGCCACCATTATTGGTTGATTAATATTGACCCATAGCCAAATCGTCATAGTCAACTTTATAGTCCCTACCATGGCTCCAACATCCATCAAACGCCGGTGTCGCGCCTGGTTAAAGCTTCCTGTGGACATCGTGATGGACGCCGCGTTGGCCGCAGCCTGGAGCAGAAATTCCACTGCTATCCAGCGGCGGTTAGGTGGTCATATGAGTTACATAGGGTTTATGACATGTCATAACCATTGATGATGGCTGTAATCATCAATAGTTTATTTAGAATCGGATATAATAGGGGATAATGAACCAACTAAAATAGGGGATGTACCAACTATTTGGGTATGGATACATAATTTTGGGCTATGTCTTCACATATCTTCACAAACACGGGTATATAGTTGGTCTATTCCCTAAAGAGGATGGTTGTCATTCCCTACGAACCAATGTAATCCCCTACTCATCACTGCAATCCCCTCTTGGTGACCGTTGGTCCCAAACCATACGTCGTGGACTACTTTATCTGAAGCTGCTGCTACGTCCGCATCTTCTTTGAACAAATGCCCCTGATAGACGTAAAAACCATGTGTGGCCATGGAAATCCACGCCTTCAACCAGGCCCACACAAGCATCAACCCTTCACCGAGACTTTGAGTGTTCTGCATCAAGTGCTTGAGAGCTTCTTTGAGCTGATCTTTGCCATTCCGTTGTGGCACCTCTGGGACTTCAGAAGGCTGGGCTTCACCCGCTCCTTGTCTGATGCTCATATATACTATATTAGGGAAACCTATCTCACCGGATGTCCAGCGTCGACAGTAGAATGTATCCTGCACGACTTCTCAAAGTGCTTGTGCTAAATATGGCTGGGAAGGAGTTGCTTCACAAACGTGACCATGCCAAGAGCGACAGGACAGAAACACATCGTTGATTATGATCTCCCTTCACCACTATAATCCACTATAATCCATTATATGGCTATGGGTCAGTTCACCCCGTACCCCTGCTTCCCCATCATCAACTATTGTTTTCCCTATAGTTTGTTGGTGAACTTATCCACCATGAAATTGGCTGGTTAACTGCTTGACCCATAGCCATTTAGTTGGTATATATCCCTATATTCCTTATAATTGTTGCTTATTATCCCCTATTATTAACCATAACTGCTACTATTGTTGGTTATTATCCCCTACTATTGTTTGTTGGTTATATATCCCCTATAGTTGCTAGTTGTTATCCCCTATTGTTGGTTATTAACCTTTATTATTGGTTGGTTAATATTATACTGCTATAAAAATATGGTATAATCTATTATACCAGCTATAACTGCTTGACCGCAGCTCGCCACATGGGTCATTCTTCTCCGCCTCCAAGGTCTCCAGCTCGTCGCTCGACAGGGTGCCGTGTCGACCCTCGCCGCGCAGCGTCGACAGCGTGCCCTGCGCGGCGCGGGGATGGCGGTGGGATCCACAGGGAACAGGGTGAGGCGAGGGGAGTGGATATGGAAATGATGGTTGGAATGATGGTTGGAATGATGGTTGGAAATGATGGTTAAATGATGGTTGGAATGATGGCTGAAATTATGAGATAATGAAGTTTAATCAATGGTTGAAATGAAGGTTGACATGATGGGATAATGATGGTGAAAATGATGGTCAAAGGTGGCTGTTCGTTGTTAATGATAGCCAATATTCACCTGGTTACTAGTATATATAGTGAATAGTGGTCGTAATCTTCATTCATGGTTTCTTGATGGTCGGTCCAACTAATTGTTTCTCAACGGTTGTTTGTGATTCCATTAAGCAAACATCACATTTTCTGAACTGTCAACCAACGATAGACTGAACCTCAATGAACCCTGGTAAACCAAGCATGAACCATCATACTCAGCCATCACTGTCACCATCACCAGTTGACCATCATAATCACATATAATCACATAATCATCATCATTCACCATCATAATCAGCAAGTATTCACCAACAAAATGAATTTATATCATCATTCACCATAATTATCATCATGTATCCTAATCATCATTTGGTATTCACCAACATTTGCCAACCAAACCTGTCACCATCACCAGTACCCCGACCGAGTCCAACCGCCTGATGGGAGCTCTGCCCACTGGGCCCCTTGGATGCGCCTGCGCGGCCTGCGAGCGTGAAAACTTTTGGTGGCGGAGAACTTCACCCAACAATGGAGGATAAATCATGCAATGTGCAATATGGCTATGGGTCAATATTAACCAAGCGACTAGTGGGGTTAATAACCAACAATCCTTCACATCACAAATTCCCTATGAATCTTGGTGGCTGAACTAGATCCCTTGCTAAAAATAAATATTTTTAGTGGTTCTATGGTAAACCAATCAGATCCCAGAAACACTAAAAACCTAAGTTAGTGGGTACAAGCCATCCAGATAACAAACCATGATATCCTATGGTTTATGCAACAATATTAGGGGATGTAGAATTGGTACATCCGATGTAGTTCATAAAATTCACCAACCATGAACTGTGCATGTAGAATTTTTGAATAACAATATGATATAGCACCATTTATGGGGATATAGAATTTTTGGATATACAATTTCATCCATGTATAGATGGTAATGGGTGAAGCAGTTAACCAACCAACTCATGGGGGATAAGCAACCAACTCATGGGGGATAATAAGGAACATAACTATGCGGAAAACAGCCTGGGTAATGATGGAGAAGCCAGGGAGACGTCTCGGGTGAACTGACGAAAAAAACCAAACTTGACACCTTTTTCATCCTTTCAGAACCATGGGTTCTTGGTACTTCTTTTTCTGCGATGTAGTTTCTTGGATTTCCAATGGTTTGACTTTCAAGATGCACCTATTGGTGAGTACGGGAGTCTACATGTTGGCTAAGCCATGCACAGAACAAGCGGACTTTCCACCTGCGATTTGTCGCTCGGCGAACTCAAAGAATATCAGTGGCTAGGTGACTATCCATCATGATGTATGTGTTTGTTCCACGGCATGCGCGGTTCTGTGGCTATTAAAGTATAATATCTAACACATCAGTGTCACATCAGGGTACATGGTTGGTCTCTTCAACTGCAAACCAATCATTTAGATCGATGATCTTGGTTGTTGTTGGACTACATCAAAAATGTGACTCCTTACAAAGTGGTGGTTTCTTCAAATAGATGTACCTCCAAATCATCCAGTATTAATCGTTTCTGTAAATAAACTAACCATTTTTGCAGTTCCCAATTCTTCAAATAACTTGCAGTAATAGACAGCATGAACCATTCAACCAAAAACCAACCATTAAACAACAAATTGACCAGCGCAAATAGTTTCACCAGCATGAGCCATATAATTGCATCCGCCAATCATCCACCAACCATGAAGCTTAATATTAGACAACATGGACCAACAACCAGCACCCAACCACCGGCAACCAACCACCAACATCGCGCTTGCGCGCGACTCACCACTTCGCCTCTCCACGTGAGTGCTCTGCCCTCGGGCGGGGAGCGTAACTCGTTTGTTGGATTACCAACTTATACCTGCAGCTGCTATAAACAACTAAAATATGTCTGGTTGACCAACTCATCACTATACAGATTATTTCACCATGGATATGGCAATTACTGACTATGTATCATCAACAATTCAAAATATTATTGTGGGTCATTACCCTATTGTAAAGCCTTGTGAATCATCATGAACGCCTAGTATCAATGTCATTCATCATTAATCATTATGAACTATTTTTTGCAATCACTACTTCCAGCATTTCCCCATTCCTGAAGCTTTGATCACCGATTCATGAACCATCATTGACCATAACAGCACCAATTAACCGATAATTGACCATTCACTTACCACGGCGGATACAATACATAATTATCAATTCACCGTCATCATCATCATCACCTTCATCACCATCATCACCATATCATCATATCATCATATCATCAAATCATCCATAGACGTAAGTTCATTAATCAACCACCATCACCCTCTATCATTGGCCATTACCCAAACATCAGCCATCATTAAGAATCAATGTTCAATCAATCAACCAATAATTATATAACCATGTTTGATTATCATGAGTATCATCATGAACCCATTCACCAACCCTCATTACCCATTATATCCAACCATTGGTTAAGCCATTGTCTGCCCACTTTTGACTATCACTAATCCACTCTCAACCAGGACAAAACGACTATGAACCATCAAATTGACCACACTTTTCATCTATGAAGAAAAGTAAGCATTACAATTTCACCATCCTCATCAACTGCAATAAGTAATCATCGATTTTCATGATTATACTAATCATTACATTTGGCAACAAAATGAAAAAACATTCACAATCAATGGTACACCAAGCATCACTGCCAGTAAGCTGATTATTACCCAACTATCATGAACCATCAACTAATCACAACTCAACCATCACAATTGTCACTATTCCGTACTCAACTAGGCCAACGAGACATTGATGTGTTTTTTCTCCACTTATTGGCCTTTATAATCAACCACACAATTAGTTAGCCACTATCAAACACTATTATCAAGTCCATTAACCAACCTGTAATCAACCAACCTTCATCCACTATCCAGAAACATTATGAAGGTTGGTCGAAACATGTATTACGTGGTTAACATCCTTAATTATGGTAGCTTGTCCAAATAACAATTCTATGAACCAACCACAAGGCTATCAAGCATTAAGCCAGCCAACCACCAACCAACCAGTCATCCACTATTAACCAACCAACCAACTAGTTTACCAACCAACTAGTTCACCAACCAACTAGTTGACCAACCAACTAGGTAACCAACCAACTAGCTACAGTAACCAACCAACTAGTTAATCAACCAACTAGTCATCTATTAACCTGTAACCAACTAGTTGACCAACCAACCAACCAACCTGTAACCAACCAATCAACCAACCATCCTGCGCTACGTACGCCGCTTCGCCAGGCCACAGACAGCCGCGCAGTGGAACCCAGACCCGGCCCCGTGGAGCCCGTGGAGGTTGTGGGGCCCGTGGACCGCTGAGGACCTCAGCGCGGCGGTGAATCGTCGGGGGGGACCAACCAGACTAGGGAAAATATGGGTTAAGCATAGATGGTTGGTTAGTTTCTAGTTAGTTTGGAAAATTTATAGATGTTTCTATGTCAATAATCTAGTTGGTGATGGTTTCTAAACCTTGTTGATGCTTGATTAGGGAAATTATTTGGTTGATCCCTTATTATACCAGTATTTTGGATCTAATGATGGTTGATTAACCGAACTAGGGAAAAAAAAGTGGTGAATCTGGTTGATGATGTTTTGACTGATGTTTGATGATGTTTTTACTGATGTTTGATGGGATACAAGGTGGGCCCCCTTAGTTAGCTAAGTCGGCTCATAACTACTACCAGTTTTGGCAGTTGTAACTATAGTTAAATGGCTTTTAATCAACTTATAACGTTTGGGGGGCCCACCTTGTAATGATGGTTGGTGATGTTTCTAGTTAACGAGGGAAAATTGATAATTTATACTTAATCTTGGTTAATGATGATGGTTGGTATTGGTTGATGATGTTTCTAGTTAGTTTGGGAAAAAATATAGATGTTTCTAGTCAATAATCTAGTTGGTGACGGTTTCTAAACCTTGTTGATGGTTTACATAAACATGATCAACCACCAACTATATCGGTCAATATATAGTGAAGTTATAGTTGATTCAAAGATGATCATAGTTAATTTGTAGTTTATCATCATAGCTTATGACCAACCAAACTACATCACTCATTAATCTACACTTAATTTGTAGATGTGTTTAGTTTATGATGGTTGATGATGTTTGATGATGGTTTTACTGATGGTTGAATTGTTCGTTGCTGGTTGGTTTGTTGGCCCATGGTTTGGCCAATCAAATGAGTTAGAATGGTTGATGGTAGTTAATAAGATGGTGGGTCATCGTTGATGACATTTGATAACAGCTACTCAACTGCGGCTCCTGATGGTGGCTAACAACGATTGATTTGTATGAATAGAAGGACTCCTTGAAATAATGGCCCATGGTGCTGAATGAGGGTTGGACAACTGATGGTGAGTGTTGGGTGGCTTAAGTTTATCGTGATTCATATCAAATGTCAAATGGCCTTACACAGTGGGTTAGAGCCCCTATCATCATGGTGAATGTATGCAGTTGCAAAGTCGGGGTGCACATCCAAGTATTGAATTGGTGAATGTTGATCGCCAACTGTTGATGACAGCTACTTAATAACGGTACGACGGTGGCTGACGCTGGCTAATTCATACTGGCTCATGATGGTCTATGATGATCGATGATGGTCGATGATGATCGATGATGGTCGATGATGATCGATGATGTTTGATGATGATCGATGATGGTCGATGATGATGATCAATGATGGTCGATGATGATCGGTGATGGTCGAAGATTATCGGTTATAAGAACCAATGGTGTGTAATATTAACCAATGGTTTCATGGCTAATTGAAAGTGATGGTTCTGGATAAGTAGTCATACCATGTTGGTGAATGACGGTAAGTCAATATACATGATAATCAGAGCCTGGATGATGCTAGTTACCCTCTGGTAAACTCACCTGAAGCCAAACATCACAAACCATTATAGAATAGTAAACCAAACATCGGTTTGGGGGTTCCCTGTATTGAGAAAACCACGTATTGAAGTTAGTTGTGCGTTCTTCCTGAGAAAGTTAAGTTAGATACGAAGTCAGTTGACTAGTTAGTTGACTAAGTTAGATACAAACTTATCAAACCCAACCAAATACATGTTTCTCAAAATAGGGTACCCCCAAATCATCCATTATTCTCTATTAATACTTATAAACCAACCATTTTGGGGGTCCCATATTTTGAGAAACCACCAAATCACACAGCCTTCCTGTAGTCCCAGCGCTCTGCTCGTGCCTTCGTGTTGGAGGCCTAGTTGGTCGTAGACCTCCAGAGAATAACAGGCGATCAGTGAGTCGGACTGGGTTCCCGGGTGGATTTCTACGGGGAATGGTCATGTTTAATCATAACCATTGGAAAATAAAGGTGTTGATGGTGGGAAAATGACTCTAACCGTCTAACATTATTTAGCTATTATGATTGTTAATGGTGGGTAGTAAAGGGAGGTCGGTTGAAGGTTAATTCATGGTCAAGTGTGGTGGTTGATGATGGTCAATAATGGATAATAACTATTGTTAGTGAATGGTGATTATCAAGAATAGTCGTGAATTTATTGTTGATGATAGCTGGCCGGCTAATGGTGTTTACCAAGTGGTCAATAGTGGGTCGTTACCGATTGTTTTTAGTGGTTAATTCGTGGTTAGTGATGGCATCTGATTGTTAATGGCGTCTGTAATATTTGCTCCCAAGCTTCGTTTGTTCATCTCCTTTGCCAAGCTTTGGCTTTGTTCACACTGGGGAGAAATGATCGTGGCCGATAATTGATGTTTTGCCAAGTGGTCAACAATGGCTCGTTGATGGCTAATGGGAGTTAATTCCTGCTCGGTGATGATATTAATGATGGTAAATCGCGTGTACTAATGGTCAACGATGCTTGATAGTCCTTAATGATGTTTCACATTGACCAATGCCAGCCAAGTACTGATGGTGAGAAGTGAATGAACAGTTTAGACCACTGGGAAAGCTATGATCAGTACAAGGTGGGGCCGCTGTAGTTATAACTCGGGGTGAATAAGCCATTCAACTATAGTTATATAGTTGCATCTTTCAAAACTCGTAGACTAGCGGGCCCCTCCTGGTAGTGGCAAGATCCTTTGTGCAATGATCTGAGCGATTTACCACAATCATTAGTTTACTTTGTCCAACCACCGTCAGCCCCTCTGGCACCTAGCTACATGCTTCTATCAAATGTAGCGTAGATTAGATGCTGGATCGTTCCCCAAGTATTTTGATAGCGGGCTATCTACTCTCCATGAATGAAAATTCGCAAAAAAATAACTGCTATCAATCAAATACCGGGCATATGCATGTGAGGCCATTGTCAATTGGTTGGGCCAATAATTACCGTCATAACCACTGATTAACAATCATTCAGCATGAGCCAACCATCCAACTCAAACCATAAACTGATCCATATTCAGCCATTAACTATCTATAATGCAAAGTCAGGATTAATAAAACCCCCCTAGTTAATCAAACCCCTCCCCAATCCTGGACCCTGGTCCTTACTAAAGTTAATTAGGTGCTGATTTCACCCCCAGATAAGATAAGGACAGCCAAAAATACCCCCTAGTTAATCAAACCCCTCTGGATCCCTATGTTTTTTTTTGTTTTTAATTAGTTTTAGATTAGTTTTTAATTAAAACCCTTATTAATCTAGGTACATGGCTTATTAATCTAGATGAGGAAGCTCATGTCAAAGACCATGGCTTATGTGAAACTCATTCACTCTCTGATGATCTTATGGCTGCAAGGGCACTCATCATTCTCACCACCCTCATCCTGGAGCTGGATCCTGATCCTCAATCCCCATGGTTCTCATAATACTTTCTTCCTTGTCTCATCTCTTATCTCTGGGGGGTTATTATTCAGGGGTGTCTCATTTTTCCCTCCTATGGTCTGACCTTGTTGACCTTGTTGACCTATAGGGAGGGGGGGGGGTTTTATTAATCCGGTGTTTGCATTAATCACCATAAACTATCTATAATCACCTAACCAGCTTACCCTACCATTACCTATTCTACAATCACCTAACCAGCTTACTTGACCATTACCTATGAACCACTAACCCACCGCGGGTGTGTCACCTGCGTCCACGATGACTCACCGGGAAAACGCCTCGTCCACATCCTGCTTGGTCAAATCGATCCACTCATCGAAGAGCTTCCCCAAACGCTTCACCTGGAAGCGGCAACTCGCAACTCGCGCGAAGAAGTGGTGAGTTGATCGCTCGGAGACTCGGTGGTCAAATAAATGATGGTTTGTCTGGTTTTTTTAAGTTTTTTATGTTTTTTATGGTTTTTTTAAATAAATAAACAAAAATAAATACACACACACATATATATATATATTATCTAAATAAATATATGTATAAAATATACATATATATATATATATATATATATCGATATATATATAAAAAAGGATATACATATATATATATATATATATATATATAGCAACTAATTAGTCAAGTATATTATAACCAACTATTGTCTGCTAGTAAAAGGGATCATATATGGTTAAATATGGTTAAATCGGAGTTAAATATATGGATATGTATGTTCTTTATAAGGGAATATTCTACTTGTGGCTAATAATGATAAGCGATAATAACCAACAATAAATGGTCAATATGGGATGATCTGAGGGCACCCCTATTTTGAAACTACCAATTGATGATGAGTTTGAAATAATTATGGACTATCAAATAAGGATCAGCTATCAGTCGTAATAAGATAATTTACAACACATGTTTGATACTAGTGAATCATTGATGGTTAATCTACTCCATATGAATGATCCCTATTCACCACCCATTGGCTGGAAATTAAGCGCCAACAACAACACCGTTTGGCGTTATTGTTGGTGTTTGTTGGCACCCATTACCTCCATTGCTTGCTATCATGTGTCGCTCTTGGATGTTCTTGCTGGTCAGAAACCGTGTGGAGACACCAACACACACACACACTCTACTGGACGCATGTCTTTGCTGGATATTGCTTGATCATTTCTGCACCCGAATGAGCCAACTAAACTTAATTCAACCATTGATTATACCATTGGGAATCATTGATCACAACCACTAGTGCAACTCATCTATAATTGGCCATGATTCAATCAAAATCAATGATCAATGATTAGAAGCGGAAAATCGCTTCTTTGAACTAAAATCATTTATCATTACTAATCATTAATCATTAATGTTGGCACCTGATTAGTAGGATGGTCCTCTATAGTGGAAAGTTTTTCAAAATTATTCAGACCCCCAGCATTGTTGACATGGTCCTCAATTGTGGAAAGTTTTTTTTTGGGAGGTAAAAAAATTTGAAAAAATGTTGAAAAATGTTTATATCAAAAGAAACTATTTCAAGGAAAGGAAAAGAAATCTGGAGGAAACTGAGACAAGTTCAACTCTGAGACAGCTTCAGCCCTGAGACAACTTCAGCCCTGAGACAACTTCAACTCTGAGACAGCTGCTGCAGCTCTGGGACAGTTTCAGTTCTGAGACAGCTTCCCCAAGCACCCCCAGGCACCCCCCAGCAAGCAGAAAGAAAGAAAGAAAGAAAGAAAGAAAGAAAGAAAGAAAGAAAGAAAGAAAGAAAGAAAGAAAGAAAGAAAGAAAGAAAGAAAGAAAGAAAGAAAGAAAGAAAGGCAAAGGATTGCAAAGTCCAGGTTCAAAAAGTAAAAGGAAACAATTCAAAAAGTGGTGGCAAGGAAAAAAACAGGTTTCCACATTATTGAGAACCATAAGCTTTGTTGAGGGGGGGGGGCCCCCCCCCACTAATCAAGAGTCAACATTAATTAATCATTCACCAAAATCATTCTTTGATCAAAACAGTCATAGTTTTCCAAAAATAGTTTTCGAACATTATGATCAAAATCAATGATGAATGATTCATTCAAAACCAATCATTACAACCCTTTGGTGAACGGCAACTTCTTGTAGTTCCTAGCCTTGCTTTGCCTTTAAAAAGCCAGTGGCTGGGGGACCCCCCCCCCCAAGCCGCAGCTCCCTCCCAAGCACCAGACAAATTAACCAGCTTACTGATTCATGATTCACAATCATTACATATAAACCATATAAATATTAGATAATATCAGTCATTCATCATTCTGATTAATCAAGGAGTTGAAGTCATGGTTAATATGCTGGTTATGTGATATTGAAAGGATTGGTTAGAATGGGATAATCACCCACAATACTGCTTAAACAGCTACTATATGATGGTTTCAAATCTATCAATCTTGGTGTTGTGCCATCGCTGCTGACGTCACCAGTAGCGCGCACCTCGACATGCTCATCCAAGCCGATACCGCTGGCTTTCACCTGCCAAGGGGCGCTGGGTGCTGGGCCATGGCATGGCATGGTGGTCCATTGATGATGGTTCATGATGGCTATCAACCCTCAACTAACTATATAGTTATATGAGGCTAATGATGCGTAAAGGATGGTTGTGAATCACAGGTTGATACTGGTTGATGCTACCTAGTGATCATTGATGACTAGCAATGGCTGTGTAATTCGGAATTATGATAGTGAGTTGGCTACGACATTCATGACTTTGCCTCCGTGCAAATGGAGATTCATAATCATGTTTGACTGTTTCAGTGCATGCTATGATGATGATCACTAATCATGGATCACCAATGTTGAAAAATCATTTCAGCAATAATTCTTAACTATTATGAAAACTACTCCTCATAGGTGATCGCGGATGAATCATAGTGGACAATGATCCAGCAAGGTGAAGGATGGTGATGACGGCTTCACCAACCGCTGGTTAGGGATAATGAGCTCATGATTGTCATGATTGAGGCTTCATCGCGGTGAACGGTCGCAATGGTTGATCCTCGCTATCACCTTCGTGAGACATAACCAGCACAAGAACAACCATCAAAGAAACAGCAAAACCGTCGTTTGAACAACAATTTTGTGCTCCCAAAAAACACGTTACGAATCCTGGTCCACGGTATCCATGGGATTTAACCATGGAAGAAAAACTGAAAAAACAAGTATTTCAGGTATTACTCAAGTTAACCATGGTTAAAGCATGTAAAATCCCATGGTTAAAAACCATTTAGTCCTAAACTCCGAAAAACCATGGGAGATCCCATGCGTTTCACCATCCTTCACCTGGGGAGATCCCAGGCTGTGGCCCAAGGGGTGGCCACTCGTTGAGCCGCGCCGGGGGTTTGCCCCGGGATGCCAGCGAGACACTGCGGCGGTGTGCGCGGCCAAAGCTTCACGCCTAGACAGTGTGTGATGGATTTTGTGGTGGTCAAATGGTGGGCGAATGACGGTCGAATGGTGGTTGAATGGTGGGTGAATGGCGATTGAATGGTGGGTGAATGGTAAAACCTATGGTTTTATGCTGGTGGTCAAACATGGTGGATGCTTGGTGGTTAAACATGGTTGGTTTCATGGTTAGTTAATGGTATAATCATGATGTGGTTGTGTAACCAGCCACCTAGGGTGTGTCTATGGTGGTTTCTGATCCTGGCGGTACTCCCACAATCATCCAAGTCGATGATTAAGAAAACATATCTTAGGGGTCCCAACCAATCTGAGAAACACCCATAGTTTCGTAAAATGATGGATACAATGACTCAACCACCATTTGGCCCCCAATTCACCATCAGCTTTTATAGGTTATGACCCAAATGGTGGTTTCATAAAACGAGGAACCTCAAAAAAATGGTCAGTTAATGGTTTTGATAACATGATTGTAATATTGGATGACTCAGGGGTACCCCATACTTTGATGAGCCATGATATTGATCAATAACCAAGTATTGCAAAGCTGGTTAACAGTGGCTACAAATGGTTCATGATGATGATGATGATGATGATGATGATGATGATGATGATGATGAATGTAAATGGTTTTGAGAATGAATCAATGAAAGATCGAGAGTTCATACTCTCTGGTCAATTCATAACCACAGTTGAACTGGTTAAAGGTTGATGACTAATGGTGCATGACCTATGGATGACAATGATTCATAGTGGTTAATACTTCAAAACGGATAACTAGCAATCTGTGATCGAATCCCAATTGTTCACCGCAGCTGGCGTATGTACTGGGCCCTTGATGAATGACAACCATGCTGAAACAATTACAAGGTGGGCCCCCTAGTTATAAGTTGATTAATAAGCCATTTAACCATAGTTATATCTTCCATAACTGCCTGGTAATTGCCCTAGTTATAAGCCAACTTAGCTAACTAAGGGGGTCCACCTTGTAACAGCTATATGAATGGCTTCATGACACTTCAATGGTGAACCATCGTTATGGTTCATATGGGTGATGAATGATGGTTCAGGATGCTTGCGAATGGCCAATGATGCTTCATGGTAAGACTCATGCAATGGCTGCAAACCCTGCATTAGTCGACCTGTCGGGATGTCAGCCACCCATTATGTGTATGGTTGGTAATGACCCCAAATCTGCCAAACAGTTGACTCCTCCCAGGAGGGCAATGGTGTAGTTTGCTAGCAGCTGATCTGGTCCCCAGCCAAGCCTTCCCAGCTTGGTGCATCCCCTAGGGTCCAGTGGCACCCAGCAGCCGTTGATGCTCACCCCCCCTTGGTGCGCCCGGCCCACCCTGGATCCCTTTGCCTGGAAGCCAGCTGTCCGATCTCAGGGAAATGGCCTGAGAAACGACCAGCTGGGATGACCAGCTGGGCGACTATGAGCTGCGACCCAGGGATTTTTAACAAGGTTACCACTAATTAATGACATAGTAGTTGGAAACCAAGTGCTCATAAGTAACAAGGTGGCTCACTCAGTGACAATTTTTGGAGTGCTCATAAGTAACAAGGTGGCTTATTGCCAGCACTCATTTTTTGTAAGCCACAAACATTTGTGGTTGTTCCTTAACTTAGGTCACCACTAATTAATGACCACTATGGCAATAAACTCATAGCAATTTTTCATATGACAAACCCGGAAAAATGGTTGGTTTATTATTCTACTGGATGATTTGCGGGACCCCGATGACTTGAAGAACCACGATATGGTTGTGGGTCAATATTAAGCATCAAACAAATTGGCAGGGGAACATCACAAAAAAGACTAGTTTAGGCAGGGGGCCCAGGGTTCTGACCCACTGCCATATCAGTGCCTATGCAGGAAATGCTTCCGCTGCATGGCCTCCCGTTGCGCATTGCCCATAGCCCCAATGAAGCCGCTCCCCTCTCCCAACAGGCAAAATTTCAAGCTTGAACGAGTTTTACCAACAGCAAATAGTATGTAAACATATGTCACAAGTATATAGCATGAACAGCCCAACTATATAGTCTTGGACAGGGTATCCCATCATTTGGAGGCCTAGATTCATTGTTCCCTTTTGCTTGGACGGTGCCAACTGTACACTACTACCAACAGCTAACAATTGGTTTCAACAATTGACCCATCAATTATAGAACCAACAATTGGCAATTAATCAAGAACCGATCAGCCAACAATCAACCATCAAGTAGGCATTACTAACCATCAATAAGCCATGTTTCAGCCCATGATTGCTGGTTTTCATTCGCCTGTGGTCGCCGCCAAGTTTTGGTCCACCTGGTGCGTGTTGCAGCAGCGGCTGGTTAGGAAATGATGGTTAAGTTGATACTTAATGATGCTTATATATAGGGTGAATCATGGTTAATTGATGGTTTCAATATGTCCAATTGATGCTGAGTGGATTCGTGAATGGTCAATTCATAGTAAATCTCATGAATAAGAGGGCTAACTGGTGGTAACTGAATCATTGGTGAACAATGGCTAACAATATGTTGATTGATCGTTAATTGACAGAACATTGATGGTTCATCAAGTACTTACTGAGTTTGCAAATGATTGTAGCAACCGCTGATGAACGGTTCAGAGCGTTTCACAAGGGACAATAATCAATATCCTGATAGCAACGGGAGATAAGAATGCCGTATGCATGATGAATGTTTAAAATCAGGCAAAGTTACTAGAGTAATTGAAGTTATACTATGTCTATACATTCATCATGGCTCCATGATGGGCAAGGGTGGCTCACGATGGTCAATGGTCAAATAAATCTGGACTTGCGATCAATAGGTTGGCTTCAGTAAATGGATGTTTTATCAGTGTCACTCATGGTGAGGACCTCTACCAGTGGCCTACACCATGTGAAACCACTCCTTGAGGCCGCTCCTGGCCTCGCTCCCCCCAACCAACAGCCGAGGATTGATTATGGGTCTGCAATCTGTGAATGATGGTACCAATGTTTGTGGTACATGGGTTATCACTGAGTCAATGATGGTCACATATGGTTGATAAAGGATCATAGGTTGATACTGGGCAATCATTGTGGTTGAGGGTATCTTAAAATCATACAGGTTCATGATGGGGGGGTAACTTGGCAACTATATAATTGCCAATGATTGGCACCAATGTATGCAAGAAACACGGCCACACTTGAGTCACAATGATCACACTTCACACTTGTTGGTGGAAAATGAGTATTTCATCTACATGCGGTTGGCTTCAACTGCCATCATATTTTCCATGAGACAAAGTGTGTCATTTTCCAAGCATTTGGTGGTTGTAGAAGCAGCATTTCGCTTGTGTTTCCATGAGATCTGCTGACCCTTCCTACCGCAGGGTGCGGTAGCCACCCCACGGTCGCCCACCTCCACCGAGGCGGCGTTGGAAGGACTGGGAACGGGCGGCACCTCCAGCTTTGCCGCGCCGCGGGATCAATATCTGGATGTCGTTTTGGTGGTGGTTAAGAAAGGCGCAAGAATGGTTCAAAAGTGTGTTAAGCCATGGTTTTGGAATGGTTTTAGAATGGTTTTAGAATGGTTTCGAAACGGTTATATATGTGTTTCTTATGGCTTATTCTGGTTTAAGAACGGTTTCAGAATGGTTTATAATTGTTTATAACGGTTCATAAGCATCTGGATGCTTCTCGAAATAGTTGATACTAATTAATTAACAGTAATCATTTATAGTAAAAAACAACCTAAATCATCGAATAGTATGTAACCAGTTGCTTGAATGGTGTACCCCTAAATCATCTAATAGTAATCATTTATAGTAATAAACTAACCATTTTTGGGGTCCCTTATTGTAAGAAACCTCCATCTATCTACCTGCAAACAGTATTTACTATCACTTCAATATGTATACATGTTTGAGGATAGTATTTCACATCAACAATCTATTAACAACAGTGTTTTGGTAGTAATCTCAATGTTGATTAGAACTAGTTGTCAAGAGAAATCAAATATAAAACTCTTGTATCAATTGAAGTGGCTTTAATATTAGCAATACAACTTGATTATGTTGACAAATACCGACCTTACAAATTCAACATCATCAAAAACAATGTCATACATCAGAATAACTCAATGTTCATCTCGGTCCAATATTGTTTCCCTGTATTATGTTGACATGTTAAATATAAAACATAAATGTACACTGTACACACCTGAATTCATAATTCAATACATATTCAGGTATATTCCGTATTTGATACATATATTAGACGTATGCGTATCTAAACAAACACATCTCTGTATTCACCTGAATTTGATACATGATATGGAACGTTACCTGTCATATTCCGCAAAGCCACGTTGATAACAACAAATGCTGGTGGCAATTGCCATGCTGTCATCGCTGTCAGGGCGGCGGCTTGGGATCCCGCCGACGCGGTGGCAGCGAGCATGGCAGCCTGCCGGGGGCGCACCTGTCATCGGGGTCGGGGCGGCGGCTGGGGACCCCGCCGACGCGGTGGCAGCGAGCATGGCAGCCTGCAGGGGGCGCACTGCGGATGGTCACCTGAGTGTGGGGTGTGGTTGGGGGTTTTCCTCCGCCTTGATCACCCTAATCGCAGGCGGTAAGCAACACTAAGTTATACTTTTGGATGATATAACAAGTGCAACACTGGCCCAATCATAATTGCAACTGATGGTTGGAATGTTAGTTAGAAACCAGAAATGGTGAATCATCGTCATTAACTAATAGCCATCAATCAACCAGATTGATCAACAAAAGAAACCATAACTGACCAAAATTAACAATTATCAATCATCCACGATTGCTGATGATTCTCTGCTGTCAACCAGCACATCAGCTGCCGACCCACCAGTTGCTATTCTCGGAGATCGCCTGGTGTTTGTCCACTTTATCTCTGTACAAGGCCTTGGGTCTAGCGAGTCACGCGAGCAATGATGGGGTTTCTGAGCGGCAAAAGGACACTAAGGGGTGTTTCCATGGTTGAAATCAACAGGCTTCGTCATGATAACACAATAGCGATTGGTTTTGATTAATGATGGAAACTGATGCTTGATATGGGTCCGTGATTTTTGAGTAGTATGGTTTAGTATGAGGATGATGGTTGCGGATGGTTGATGATATACGAATTTGATGGCTAACAATGCACAATTCACACAATGGTCGACAATGTAATTCTAAGAACAAGTAAAGACCATAGGTGTATCATTCATATCCTTTCCATGGCAGCAGCAGTGAATTGTTGGCTAGCAGCAAAATGTCCCGAGATGTCACGGCCACACTTTCTTCCAATGGATATCCATCCCTGACACATGTCCACAACAACAACACAAAAGGCTGACCCGGTGAAACTGCCAAACATAATTCGAAATAGCTTCGTAAAAGAGACAATCCCAATAATTTCAAACCCTTGTAACCACAATGAACCATTGACAACAATCATGTCCAGAAACACTGGGGCTAATCCATGTCAATCCCTATACATATCCCCCTAAACACCCCTATCTATCCAACCAGCACCACCTTGCCTTTCTCAAACGTTCACCGGCCCTTCCCAGCGCTGCATCCTGGTGGCCAAGTAGATCAAATGCCTTCGATGCTTCGGAGCCACATACTGCTCTGGAGGCTTCTCCGGCCTAAACTGCCGTCTGCAGCAGGGCCGGGCCCCAAGGGTGGTGGGGCCGGGCGCATCGCTGGAATCCCGACAGGTCTTGGTGGTGGTTCTGGTTGCTCCTAGTTGTGCCGTGGTTGCTAGCGAGCATTCCTGGTAGCCAGCATTGCTTGAAAGACAATCTGGAGGGTTCTCGAGCCATGTTGCGGTACCCCAAAGTTATGGTTGGCTGATTCCTACAAATGGATAATATTGGATGACAACTGGGGTACCCCTATGGCTTGAGAAACCAGAATATTCCTAAAAGCAACCATCAGCCAAGAAAGTCATAAAACACCTCATATCAAGCCGTAGACCCCACGATTGCTCATCCCAACGACTACATGCAACACCTATGAAACACACACCTCTGTTGCTACAGAAATACGATTGAATCGTAACTTGCGGCAACGGTCTGAGACTTGTTGACACTTTGTTTTTTCAACACCCCGACATGTGATCTGGTCGGTGGTTGAACACCCAGCATGTGATCTCATTGGTTGGTAAACTTCCATCGAAACTATATCTGCAATCATTGATAATTACCCCAATTCTGATCAAAGTTGTGTAACTGGGGAGCCCCACCTTGTTCACTATGAACCATTCATTGGAATCATCCAAAGGTCTGCCCATCCTGAGCACTCTCAGCGCTTCCGCCAAGTATCGGAGGTCGAGATGGCAAAGGCACCTCATAAGCTTCCAGGTGATCGAGTGACAGGGAGCTGGGTTAAGGAAAGGTTTTATGATCGGGTCCCTGGTTGCTTAACGGAGGATCCCCTGCGGCTTGCGCCAATGATAAATTTGAACCAAAGTGTGTTTGATGCGGCTCAAGTAAGTCTAGGTGGGTAAATGATGCTGCAGTTGTTTGTTTTATCTGGTCAAAGGGGGCTTCAAAAGGGTCAATCACACTAACAATCGCCTAAAGTTCCTAGTTGATGTTTGATTCTCCTGTTGGTTAAGTATCTATCTGCTCAAATGCCTCACGATTAACCACGAACCATGACTATAACAAACCAGTGATGACCAAAAGGGCTACTGCTTCGCGGAAATACACTTAATCCAGTGCCCGCAGATCGCCGTCGCGAGCCATGGGGATGCACCAACAATTAAGGTATGACTGATCATCCTGAGGTAAGACTTTGGATTTTTTCCCGACAGCTTGACTGTAGTTTGATTCAAGGCTCAATATTTCAAAGAGCAATGCAAAACCAACGCGTTGGTTTTGGATATGACAGGCTCATCACCATTCGGTAAACAAACTATTAAGAACATGGTGTTGGGAGCAGTAGCATTCTCTCATCTTGACTACCTTTGACCTGTTCACCAGGATCGGCCACTATCAGGCATTGTCCATCATCAATCGACTACCGAATCGGTTGAATCAATTGCTGTACCCATCAATAAACCAAGGTTCATGATAGGGAATACAACGGTTAAAAAACCAACAACAATAGCGGGACACAAACCAAGAAGTCAAACCATTTCTTGTCAACCAAAATTTCCATCATATCAAAACTATGGTCTTGTTGTAAACTTAGAGAGTTCAACCTGTACTGTAATCAAATCTGTAGTGTAATTAACCTGTAGGGCAACATTCAACCTGCAGCGTCGTG
>VSDK01015179.1:269962-286999 GCA_009767595.1 Symbiodinium kawagutii
CGTCGTGTCAGTAATTAAGCTTTGGTCGAAATAGAGTGAACAACAAAAACAAATATGAACAAATGTTTTCCTATCAACCAACATGTGTTCAACATCAACCATTCCCGTGGCAACAAACTCCGATTCGCCAGGGGACAAATTGATTGCGGTGCCAATCCGTGCGACCCGTTCGGGAGTTGCTGAAGATCCTCGAACCGTGCCACCCGGTGGATGGTTTTGGTGCTCAAGAGGTTGAGCAAGCAGCTGCGAAAATGACATGTGGCCTTTTGCCTAAAAAAACAGGTTTGATACTCATAACCTTCATTTGAAACATTTGTATACTTTGCCAGGCACCAGATCCACTTTGGATTACTTTGTAGTTTGGAGATAGGCTGGCTAGTGGTTAGTTGTATGGTTATTATACTGTAAATATAGCTCCGGAAGGGTTCTGGTGGGCGGGGTGACCCTCTGTTTCTGATAATGATGCTACAGGGACTGACTTTTAAGAGGGAATAAAATGTGGGAGATATTGGAATGACAACATGGTTTAAGAGGGGAATCATTCACAATACACAATGCTATTCAATAATCAAATGATTCGATCATGACGTTCATGATGCTCATGTATGTGACCCGTGGTTTTCCGGAAATCTTTTACGCCACTTTTCAGCTTCTGAGACCACCAAGGAGTGACCCTGCAAATTCAAAAGTCAGCTGAGGTGTACCATCAGTCAGCGCCCGGTTCCCAGTTTCGACAGCACTGAATAGGTCCAGGTCGTTCAGGGCTTGTCTCTTCAGCGGTGATCTTGGGTGGCTACGTGCAACCATTTGACCAACAGCTATGCCCAGTGATTAAGCACTTCATTGCCAACCAAACTTAACATCCAATTCACCCATCATCACTAACATGAGTCTCATGAGTACCTCACCATTCTTACAAACTCCTGAAATCTCAAATTAACCATGATTAAGCATTGTAGACCAGCAAGCTTACCATCACCAGTCAACCGATGTTCAACGTTACTCACCAAGGCCCCGAAGCGCACCACGCCGGCACAGCCGCGATGGCCCCCTCCCCACCGCGTCCTGGTGAGCTCCGGTCGTTCCGTGAAGGCGGACTTGTCCAGGGAGCCGGTTTCCAGGTTGGGACTCCAGTGGAGCACCACATTGCCTGGCGCCGCAGGCTGCGCAACCCGCGAGGGTCGGGTGACTTGGATGTAACATGATGTAGCGAGCGGCTTGACTTGGGTAGCTACTAGGGTTAACTACTAGGGTTAACTACTAGGGTAAGTACTAGGGAAACTTCACTTGGGTAACTAATATTTCATAATAATATAATATGTTAAGCTTAATTTGGGTAAGTACTAGGGTAACTACTAGGATATGATGTAGCTAGCTGCATGGATTCTTACAAGGTGGGACCCTCAAAATAGCCTAAGTGATTTTATGACTTGGGTAACTATTAGTAAATGGTAGATATAACTAGCTGGTTAAATGGCGAATCTAAACCAAGTTATAACATCTGGGGGGCCAACCTTGCTGAGAATGTTTTGATACACTGGGAAGTACAACGCCAATGGACGCTGATGCTAGATCTAACGAGCTTGCTAATTGGCTCAACATTCAACGTACCGGGAGCACCGGGAGTACTACTCTGTATCAGGGTGCCATAGGGGATGTTTTTGGGGATAAGTACAGCTTTTCTACGGTTGCGGTAAATCTTGCAATTAGGAATTGAAAAAAAAACCTTCATGCTTGATTAGGCCGAAGTAGGAGTAGTTTATTGATTCTGGTCATTTGATATAACTACCTTGACTCTCATATCGTGAAAGTTCCCAAACAATAAGAATATACGGTATCAAATCAAGGGTCAATGTATCTGGTTACACTGCGGTAATCTGACCAATTGATGTAGAAAAGCCAGCTGGCTTACCTATGAAAAAATGTGTTTTTTGAGCTCGGAACAACTTGTGATGTGTGATTCCTGGGACCCAAGGATGCTCCCATCTCGCGCAAGGAACACACGGGCTCGTCCATGGTGATACCTCTTAACCAACCAATTTCATGATCTGCGGGAAGCTGCTGCAGGACTTTGGGGGTTGGCGACCCGCAATAGGTCCCTCTGGTAGCCACAGAAATGGCTTTTAATTAAGTAATATGGTGGTTTCTCAAAATAGGGGTACCCCCAAATCATCCATTATTAACCATTTATAGCAATAAACCTACCATTTTTGGGGTACCCCTATTTTGAGAAACCACCATATAGCAATAGTAATAGTAACAAGTAATAGATAAGCAACTTGCCTGGGCAATAGCAATAGTAATGGGCAATAATTGGGCACGTGCCAAAATGATGGCACCCCAAAAGCCAATGGTTTCCATTGTCGCAGAATGATCATTTTTTGGGTGGGGCCCATTGGTTACCCGTCATGGCTTGGCACATGCCCGAATGGTGGTTTCTCAAAATAGAGGTACCCCCACTTCATTTAACATAAATAATTTTTAGTAATGAACCCACCATAACTTTGGGATACCCCAAACTGGCTTGAGGAACCACCATGACTAGTATTTGTTTAACCATTATTGTTGGTGATGATTCCCTAGTGTAAACCACATTACAATCCATTAGAAAACCACTACTGACCATAGTAAACCCTAGACAATTCTTTGGTTTCCCTTATCATCCACGATTATCAATGGCCATAACCCCTACAAAAATGTGGAAAAATGGCCAGTGTTGGGAAAGTTACCATTTAGAAACAACTATAATTGACCATTATACCGTACCTGTTATTCATCATTACACTAATGAACCATTATAATTCTTATGTCTTATGATTGTGGCTCATGATTTACAATTCATGATAATAGACAGCTTATTATCAACAAATTATGATTAATCGGTAAACAATCAAATAACAATAATATGATTTATAAATCATTAACAATTATAAAACTATTAATTCTTGATTTGGGGGTTCATTAAATTTCTGAATTTACCATTATAAAACTATAGTGATCCTGGAGTAGATAGACTATAGAATCGGGCACGTCGGATCCGGTATGTTGACCAAAATGCAATCAAGATTGAAAAAAAACATTCTATCTACTTTAGGAGTACCAAAGTTCGGTAAACAATATTCAAAAAAACAATATTCAATCAATTAATATTAAGAACTATTAACCAACCATTATTTATTGATAACCAGCTATTAACCATTGGTTGGTTGCCATATGAAACACCATTGGTTGGTTGCCAGTAGAAACCCATTGAAAAACAATATTCATTCAATTAAGAAACCCCTGAATCAAAGCTGGGTCCCCCCGGGTCGCCGCGCCTCCCGTTCGCACGGAAGGACCTGGACCGCTCATGACCTGAGACGCGCTGCGATACCGGGACCGGTCGCAGCCATCGTTCGGCCACCTGGCTAGCTACAAGGGACCGGGCCCCCCAAACGTTGTAAGTTGACTAATAAGCCATTTCAACTGATGGTTAACTACGGTTAGTCAAGGTCAATAAGGGCCAACTCATGACGTTGAGAATGGTTTTAAGTTGATAAGCCATTCAACTCTAGTTATATCTACCATAACTGGTAGTTATAACCCAAGCTAGCTAACGTTTAGGGGGCACACCTTGTAGATTTACCCTCTGTTAATGGTGTATCGTTGACGAACTGTTTATATACCCAACTGTTAACTGTTTACCCAACTGTTGGTGTTGGCCAAATGTTGGCCATTGAGCCACCAACAGTCACCCTCTGGTAGTCCCAAACCTGGCTAGCTGGATTTTCACCATATTTTGTGATGAAACCCTGGGGCAGCAGCAAGAATTGGTGGATTTTCCAGGTACACTGTGGTCCCTAACTTGCTTGCCTGAAACAAATCACATCTGAGATTTTAGTAGCTAGAATTGTGATTTTGCGCTTCTGGGGTGGTTTCCCAAAGGCTAATGCTTGCATTAAATGAATCATCTGTTTTGACAATTGCTAATCCAAGAGCTGCTACAATCATTCACGCCTGAAGCTCCTGAAACAGCTTGTCACCATCCACAACTAGTGCGTTGGAAACAGCTCAGGTTGGTTTGACATTAGGGATAACCTTGGAGTAATATCCCCATGCACCAACTGGTTGTTTTGGAAACAGGTCAAACAAAAGCACAGCTTAACTGCCCCCTATAATCAAACAGGGCCACGATTAACCACCACATGTTGCGTATGGCCCATATGTCATAGGTAGCTAGTTACTCGATCGACGTTCAGGAGTGACAATTTTCATCAACCAGAGTGATTCTTTTGATGATTGGTGTTATAATATCCACTAGTGCCACTCCTGAACCTTTGTCATTATCATAATCTTCTAGCACCATAATCATTGTTAGGCTTACTTAGAATACCATTCTTACATGACCTATTGCCAAAAATGATCTCAACGCAGTTTCAATAGAATCATTACCGGCAGTTTCAATGTTGTAAAAAATGACATTATCATGGTCAATAAGTACTTATACATTCAAAAAACGATTAATAAAGGGTGCAAATGTCTTATGATTAAAAACGCAAATGTTAAGCCACAAGCAACAATCATCACCGCTCATTATTCCCCATTGTCATTATAATGTTCACAATATCATACAGTACCACTATATAGCGCTCTAGGTGCAAGACCGTGTCCCCCTGGTAAATGCCCTATAGGTGACCAAACTAGTCTTTGCTGACATGGGTGTTTCTCAAAATAGGGGTACCCCCAAATCATCCATTATTAACCATTTATAGTAGTAAACCAACCATTTTTTGGGTCCCCTATTTTGAGAAACCACCACATGTGGAATACTACCCGTGTTTGGTCATAGACGCTTCTGACCCGTAGCCATACAACCATTGCTAAGTTCATTCACTATGAACAATCACGCGGTCTCTGGTTACCACTCGAATAGACAAACATCTTTGACCGTCAATGATAGGTCTGCGAGCTTTTATTGAAAGCTGAGAACCACTAGCAATCAGCAAAACCAATCCCCAAAAATAATGGTCAATCAGAAAGATAATAATCCTGAGATATGATTGAACGTAAACGTCACCACTGCAATAATCAATGATAATCATCCCCAACTTTCCTTGAACATTGTTGGGAAAATGAACACTTACCACTTTCACCCATCACCTGGTGCTTTCCGCAGTGGTTTTTCCTAGTAAGACCAGTCATGATCCGATGCTTGGTACCACCATGGCCACGGACAACCCCATGGCTCCCAAGGCACCGCAGCATCCGCGAGCGTTTCCGCGTGACCCCACCACCGGCGTTTTCACGCCAACGACGGGCCGCAGCCGGGAGCTGAACATGGCCGCGGTGGTGCCCTGCTGATCACAGCTGGGTTGTCCTAGCAGTTGGCTTAGGGAAGAATGATGGGTTTTTGCAGGGGTTTTTTAATGGTTTTATGAGGTGTTTTAAGCAAACCCTCATTATGAATCATGGGTTTTAGAAGGATTTTCATAGGAACCATATTAGTTGTATAAGGGTTTTAAAAAAAGAACCATATAGTTTTATAAGGTTTCCTAATCATGCTTTTAGAAGGGGTCTTATAATGGTTATAAGAAATTTTACATGTTAAAGGTTACTATAGTCATGGTTATATGGTTGGCTCAGAGTTTTTTTTATGGTTTTTAGGGGCTTTAAAATGAAACCCTAATCATTCATCATGGTTATTCATCATCATTACCACCATGGGTTTCATTAGAGTTTTATAATAAACCATAGTAGTTTGTAGGGATAATGAACCATATCAGTTTCAAATGAATATGTCAAAGTCCATCACATATTCATATGTAATTGCTCACCTATCCGGGAATATAGAAACACATATCTAGAATAATTACTACAGCTATATTCCCAAGAATATTTCCACTATATAGCTATATTACCTTAGCTTGGTGGCTGAACTAGATCCCTTGCTAAAAAAATATATATTTTTAGTGGTTATATGGTAAATCCATCATATCCCAAAAACACAACAAAAACCTAAGAATTCGTGGGTACAAGCCATATTTCCACTACATAGCTATATGGCTATATTACCTTAGTAATTGCTCACCTACCGGGGATATAGGGACACAATTCATGAGCGACCAATGGGTCGGAACCATCACCACCGGTGGGGCGATGCACGTCGCGGCGACCGGGGACCTGGGTCTTGGAGCTGAGCCCCGAGCTGTTAGGACCTGTGATGATTGACTCAACGGTTGAGTTGAGATTTTACTTCTACTGATTGAGCAATCTGAATTAACTGAATTATTTAATCTACTTATGATTACTTCAACTTTTGATTGAGCTTCATTAACTGAATTAAATCATCAACAGAAAGTCAATCATGATTAATCATCAACAGAATTTAATGATTTTATCTGAACATCTTCAGAAACTTCAGCTCATACACTTGGTAGCTTTGACCATCTTCAGGGTCATCTTCATGATTGAGCTGTTCAATTGACTGTTGATGATTAATTATGATTGACTCAACATGAACAGCTCAATTATGATGATGACGCATTAACATCTTCATGATTGAGCTGTTTAATTCTGATCATTTCGATAAGTAGTCATCATTTAATATCTAGTGATTAAACTGTTGGCTAGTGATGATTGGCTAGCCATTGACTCAATTGTTCCCTTAACCAGCACTAACACTTGGCATTCACAATAGTGTAGGAGTTCTTGACTGTCTCAACTGTTTTTATCGTAATGAAACGTTGCCCAGATTCATTTCCAAGCATTATCTGTAGCTAGTATAATAGGCTCACTAACACCCATCGTTATCTCTAGCTACTCATCACCCATCGTTGTATATCGGTGCTAGCAACAGCACCCATGAGCATCCATGAGCAACGGCTCGACTGGAAGAAGCAGCTCGTGACATTTTCTCTGGCTTCGCAGCTCCGGCGCGGCAACAGGGCAGACCTGCACAATGGGTCCCAACATGGTCAGCCGAGAACCTGGACCAATGGATGAACTGACCAACTTGTAAGGCTTCTGAAGCAACTTGGAAGTTCATTGATGGTTCAAAGTTCAACTTGATCAGGTTGAAACTTCACCAGGTTCAACTCTTCGATCTTTGGTGGCCGAACCAACTGGTAACTGAACCACGGGGGGTATAACTTTTGCGACCAAATCCACCGCTTGCCGATTTGTCCAACAGCCACGATCCTTAGCCGCTTGTCATCAAGCGCTCTCCTCTGCAGCTCATGGCCTCAGCTCAACGACGGTAATGGGTTTACCATTGCCGCGCGGTCGAAACTCGATGTGGCAATGGTGAAATGTTGATTGTTCATTTTACTATCCTTAAGGAAACTAATATTACGGCAAGACCCTATGGTTTGCCCGTGACCGGAATGTACGACGTCTGACGTCTGAGGAACAACATGCATGTATGTATGGATGGATGGATGGATGTATGTATCTATGTCTGCATGCATCGCCCAGTATCCGCAACGGCTTCTTCCCAGGAGACTGGCGCTGTTAGCTGTCTTCGTCCTCGTACAGCCAGACGCACTTTGTTGCGTCGAAGGCATCACCTGGAGCCAGGCCGAGCTCTCCGGAAGCCAATGCCAAGCGGTATGTTAACAGAGCTTCTAAGACTGTGCACAGGCCAGCCTTGCGCACCAGAGCGGCACTGCTCATGGATTGCGTGGATCGGGTCTCAGCACGCTTTGCGTTGCCTCTGCCAACCATGCCCATTCTGCGCATGCCCTGCTTTATGGTTCCAAGGCAACTTTCTGCCATGTTGTCACCTGCTGCGAAGTGAAAGTACCGGGAGGAAGCCACAGCTGCAGGTTGCTTGCCGCGGCATTGTTTCTCCATGGTTTTCACAGAGCTGGCCTTGAGGTTTGACTTCAGAAGCTTTGCCTTCGGTGTAAAAAATTTTTTCATGTGGTTCACTCCACCAGCCATCGGCACGGACATTTCCTTCGCCAGGGCCTTCCAAGTAGGAGCGCCGTCTGCTGCCAACACACAGTCGCTCCCGACTGCTTTTGTCAGCGCACCTCGGACTTCTTCCTTTCTCTCACTCTCAGAGCCCATGCCTCGCCCCTTCTTTGAATACGATGTGCGGAGCGCAAAGGCTGCCCAGCGTTTGGTGGTTCGTCCCTTGATCACCATTGTTCGCCCTTGGTGTTCCTTTAATTTCTTGCTCTTAACACTCTCTCTTTTTGAACCCATCCGTCCAGAGTCAGTTTCGACGATGTCGCCCTTCAGTTTGAACGTGTTCGCGCGATTCACTTCCATGTAGCTCGACGCGACCCGGATCATAGAAGAGTATCTGTTAAGTCGATGTTCGCAGGCTCTGTATGTCTCCTCAGGAGCACGGCAGAAATGCACACTCGAATCCAACGGGATCCTGCAGCCGATGCAAAATGCACACCGCAACAGAGCTGTGAAGCTCATGTCCCAGCCAGACTTTCCAAAGCCATGCATAGGAGTAAAAACATACTCCGTGCAATGCAGTCGAGGACGTTTTGTGCTCTTCCAATTGGAACATCGGAGCACCTTGGAGTCTGATGTTGGCACCATACAGCGTAGATTTCGTGTTGAAGACTCCTGCTTCACACAAGTGGGTCTTGGCCTGCTTCTCTGTCATGCGGACCACTTCTTCTTCGTAACTGATCTGTTCTAGCCTCTTGACATGCTGGTTGCCTGCCTCATGTCTTGCGTGCTTTGAGTAATGGATACCCTTTTTTTGAAAGCAGCGTTGACTTCCGGTTTGATGCCATATTTTCCAGAAACCTTTCGTTCACGGCGATCAGGCAATTTCTTCTTTTGCGCAAAGGATCGTTTCATAGATTTGCCCATGCTCTGCTCAGAACCGGAATCTCTGACGGTCAATGCGCCTTCGCTTGGTCTCTGGGGTGGCTTGCAGCGCGTCTTCCTTTTCCCATTGTGCTTGGAGCCTGGGCGCAGCAGGAGAATTTCTTCAGCATGCTTGCATATACTCTGGTGTCCAATGTTCTAGTTTATATTTATATATCACTGTTCGAGTCGGTTAACATCACCATTTCTAGAACTCAGCCTTACATTATCGTCGGTTTCCGGTGAGTGATGGTTGTATCCAAGCACTAGTTTGTAACCCCGTCTAGGCAAGGTACACGGCCATGGACACCTCGTCCTCGCACCAGCACAGGCGGTTCATTCTGTCCTTTTCCGCGCCCAAGAACTCACGCACCTTCTGGCGGAAGTTGTATGGCAACTGAAGCCACTCCATTTTGAACCACCCTGTGGACGGCACGTGTGGCTTTTTCGTTTGACCTGGAGATGGTTTGTTGAGAAGAGAGCCCTGTAGAGCCATGGTCTGCCAATGGTGCAGTTGATGTCCCTTATTATTCAGTAACAGCGGGTCACCCAGGAAATTCCCTTATTAACTTACTCATCAACATAGTTCCACGGGGTGGGACCTTTGATTACTCTCATCATCCACTAGAAGCCGGTGTCCCGGGAACTTCCCTTATTAACTTATTCATCAACATATAGTTCCACGGGGGTGGGATCTTTGATTACTTTCATCATCCACTAGAAGCCGGTGTCCCGGGAAATTCCCTTATTAACTTATTCATCAACATATAGTTCCTCGGGGGTGGGACCTTTGATTACTCTCATCATCCACTAGAAGCCGGTGTCCCGGGAAATTCCTTCATTAAATTATTCATCAACATATAGTTCCACGGGGGTGGGACCTTTGATTATTCTCATCATCCAGTAGAAGCCGGTGTCCCGGGAACTTCCCTTATTAATTAATTCATCAACATATAGTTCCACGGGGGTGGGACCTTTGATTACTTTCATCATCCACTAGAAGCCGGTGTCCCGGGAAATTCCCTTATTAACTTACTCATCAACATATAGTTCCACGGGGGTGGGACCTTTGATTACTCTCATCATCCACTAGAAGCCGGTGTCCCGGGAACTTCCCTTATGAATTTATTCATCAACATATAGTTCCACGGGGGTGGGACCTTTGATTACTCTCATCATCCACTAGAAGCCGATCTCCTGGGTAACTGCCCTTCGTCCTCCCCTGACTGAACGGTAGAACAAACATCTGCTGGTTGATACACTGCTACACCCAGTGGTATGCCCTCCGGGCATACCACTGCACGGGCAAACCACGGGGTCTGTGCGTAATATTAGATAAAATAGTTATAATATCAATATTATATTGATGGTAAATATGTAGGAATCCCGTATATGGTTAACAATGAATAACAGTGGCGAATTGCCTGGAAACAGCTTTATCACTGCAGTACTTATCGATTGATAATTGTTGATTACGAATTCAATTATTTCAGAACTCTTCACTGATTAAACATGCATATATCAAACAATTGTGCAACCATGAACCATGGGGGCAAAACAGAGGTACAACAGCTCAATGAAGAATTGTAGGCTGAACCGTGGCCTTAATCAGGCACTGTTTAATAAACAATTCATCCACACAAATAAAAAAGCCGACAAACCCACTGAGTCAATAGTCAAAAACAGTCAATCAAACCCACGCAAAAAATCATGACATATCCCAGGTTCCAACCACGTCTTTCATCGCCATTAATGGCGTGTCACCCATCCCCTGGTACCATCGAAAGCATCACTTGGCTCATCCACTTTGCGCTGAAGTCACTGAGGCTTCTTTGCACCTGCGGCGCTACACCGTTGGGAACTCTCTGCAGGGGGTGGTGTGGATAGTCTCCAGTCAGCCATGGCAGTCAAGAACCGGTTTACCTGCGCTGAAAATCACAGATTTTGAAGGTAAACCGTGGGTAAACGAGCTATTTCTATGATAGATTCTCCACAGGGTTCATT
The DNA here is from genome assembly GCA_009767595.1 of Symbiodinium kawagutii. Classification (NCBI taxonomy): domain Eukaryota; class Dinophyceae; order Suessiales; family Symbiodiniaceae; genus Symbiodinium; species Symbiodinium kawagutii. The sequence goes on from VSDK01015179.1 coordinate 280,781, forward strand.
TGACAGAGAGTAGTCACGATTGAAATTGTGAAATGATTGTGGTTGCTCATGTGTCAATCACTGGCGGTGGTCGTTGGTCCTTGATGATGGTTGAATACGGTTCGTTGATACTGGTGAATGGGAGATCCAGCTGATAATAAACATATATATATATATAATGAAAGATTGGGAATTGCCGATCCATGATAATCCATGATGCACCCCGACAATCCCCAGCAACAAGCAACAATTGCCAATACTTGGCCGAACCTGAACCATTCCTGTCCTGGAGTGTCAGATCAACCAAATCGATTTAGAACACCAACGATTCTGAACCAAACCACCTTTTGATGCTTAAAGGGTGCATGATCTTAGCTCTACCCAACAAATTGAAAGTTTGCTCACTGCTGTTTGATGTCAACAAAGTGGAGCCAAACAACCTGTTGCTGATCTTTGGATCGATCTACTACGGCTTCTCAAAATACGTTATTGGAAACTCACTGTTGGTGATGTTTGATATCAATCCATTCCCACAAGTGCTGGGTATGAGCGATAATTCGCTGTTTTGAGCCCCAATGGTCAGGTCCTGTAAACCATATTGTTTAGGTATCTAGCTATCACCAATCATTAACAATTGTTAGGGTACAATACGGTATATAACAATTAATAAGTAAAGTTACCAGAACAAATCACGGGAACAAAATGAACAATCATCACTCATTAGCTGTTCCAGGCTTCAATGTCAAGTGTTCATCATCAGTTAACCATTTCCAACCATCCTGAACCATTGTTCACCGCCATCTACATCCATGATTTGCTATCATCACCAACCATATCTTGACCATCAACTAGTCACCGGTGAACCATAAACCAACCATCAACTAATTGATCATGAACCATCAACTAACTAACCATTCCATCATGCAACTATCACAAACCATCAACAAACCATCAACCATCATCACCTACATTCACCACTATTGACTGGTTGCTACTCCCGAGTTTTGTCGGTGCTGAATCATGACCCATTCAATCAACACGTTGATCATTGCCGAACCCATCCATCAACTATAACCATTCAGTTGACCATCAAAAATTTTTTTAACCCATCCATCAACTATAAAAAATCAGTTGACCATCATCACTTTGACCATTTCCAGCCCTGCGATGGCCTCCTTTTCAAAGGCTTCACAACGGATGGGCCTTGGACGCACTCCATGGCCGTTCATCTTGGTAAGCACCATTTGTGAATGAAACAATTACTTGGTGGCTTATAGATCCCTAGCTAAAAAAATGTTTTTAGTGGTTATATGGTAAACCAATCATATCCCAAAAACACTAAAAACCTAAGTTAGTGGGTACAAGCCATCCAGATTATGAGGCACCAAAAAATGTATGTGTTCAATCTTGCTTAGTGAATATGTTAAATGCTGCATCTTTGTGGAATTCGGGTGCCTGGAAATGCTGATGGGCCATCAAACATGTTGGATGGTGGGCGAACCCGGGGTTGGGGCGTACCAATGATAAACAGCTGTTGATCAACCGTGATGTCGATCTGTGTCACAATCTTTCCTTGTGTATCCAGTAGTAACCAACAATAACGAGGTATAGGCAGCAATGGGAAACCTTGCTTGGCTTTCATCGTCAAGGTTGAATCCCAATCCATCATCAATACCATCAGTACCTGAAGACCTGTATGAACAAACACCTTGGTTTTCGTTTTTCTTTCCACAAATGTTGCTCCAGGGGGAACCAACATGAACGCAGCCAAGGGGAACCAACATGAAGCATCGCCAAGTGACATGTCCAGCTCGTAGAAGGGATTTTTCAACCTGAGGACAAAGGTTGAACACACGAAGCATGATAATTTCCTCACTGGCGGCTAGCCTCTGGTTGCGTGGAAAATCCAACACTTATAGGCTTACAAATGGTTTATCATTGGAAATGGTGATTTTTGACTTCCAGGTCAGTTCGCCAAAGGGTGCAGTTGCTTGAGCCAAATGGTGGTTTCTCAAAATAGGGGGACCCCTAAATCATCCGTTAATAGTCATTTATAGTAATAACCAACCATTTTGTGGGGTCCCCTATTTTGAGAAACCACCAGATGTCATTCCCATAATGATTCAAACAGGAAAAATGTGGTCGTCCAAGCCGCAGATCGTCTGCCCATGTCAGTTCATCATTTGCAGCGCCCAGGGAAAATCAAAGAACGCCAATCACCAAGGGATCCTTTAGATGCAGGTTTGCCATCTAGACCAGCAATTCATCCAACCAATATGTCATCTGAACAAACGGTCAACTTTTGATGCTTTCTTGTAGTGATCGCGGTATCCCTAGTAACAAGTGAACTCATGTTGGATATTCAACTTCTACGCTCATTGTTGAAATAATTTCACTAAAGAAAAACCTTTAGCACGAGATTCCATCCTGCCACGCCGAAGATGACTTTCCGTTCTATTTATCAACATCTATGAAATCGAAAAAACAAAAAAATCGGTTGGATTAGCGATTAAATACCAGTTATCAGTGGATAGATCAAAATAACATGTAAACTCATTTTCATAATACGCGTGTGGATAGATATTGTAATTTGTGTTTGGATGGTTGTAGATGTAAGTCCATGAACCTATGGTGTTTAAGTTCCACCTCTGGCACGAAACAAAGATCGACCACTCGAACCAGAATCCTAGGCTGGTGCCCTTTTGTATCACGATCAACCAGGCGGTAAAAAGGCTGGTTCATGGTGAATGTGGCAAGTGTGACACACACACATAGCAAGCAATGGACCAGCAAAAAGTAACAAGTTTGACTTAGATCATCCAGTTTTCCGTTTATCCATCTAAATGATTTTCAATCATTGTCACATCGTAGCTCTCACACTTCGATGAGTTGTGCATCCGGTGTTGAATGCCTTAGATGAGGAGTTCATCAACCATCAGGCTGGGATTCCCAATGCTAGAAATCCCCCCCCAAAAAAACAAAAAACCTTGCTTCACCTTTGTGAACCATCGAAGAGTGCGGCACTGACAAATCAGCTAACACCGAGAAACACATAGTCGCTGTAGTGGCTGTAAACCTGCACAGATCCAACAACATGTGCCACGGATCCTGGCCCAGGGGTAACCAACAAAGCCAAGTAGAATTAGAAGTAGATCCATTGGATCGCTGAGTTCAGTTCATAGCTGTTTGGGGACCAGTTTTGATAGCAATTGCTTGTGAAATGGCGACTCCAAAGCAGTGGATCCTTTCAGCAGCAGGCTTTACTGGTGGTTCGCTGTAACGAACCACTGACACGAAACAAGCACCAAACCAGTGATCACTGACTGGTGGTCACTACCTATTTCTAGGATGATTCATAAGTACCAGTTGCTATTGTTTTATTTGAGTAGCTAGTCACGATTTTGTAACCACCATGTTCAACTAATTACTAATCAGTCTAAATACGATTAGTTCGTGAATATTTCTTACTGGCTTGTATCCCCATGATACGTATATGGCTACCTAAAAACCGTACTTATTGATGAGTTATAACCACTTACAGCCATAATCATCGACAAGTCAAAAGCACTAACAACCATAATACCCTGTATACATGGCTGTGGGTCAAAACCCTTAGTCCCCCTCGTTCCCCTATCATTTTCCATTGTTTTCTCTATAGTTGGCTGGGTAATAACCCCCATCACATTAGCCACATCTGAAAAGGCAACACCCACCTTTCTGACCGGGCCCAACGAGGGCACAACAACCATGAACTCACGAACCGCCCTGGCGCCTGTCGCAGCAACACCTCAGCATCCACGTAGGGCCTGCGGTCACCAAAGCGCGATGCGCACTTTGGGCGCGCCATGAGCTGCTGTGAATGATTGATGTGTCCAAGAAATGAGCTGCTTAATGGTTGATAACAGGGTATAATACAAGGTGGGCCCCCCTAGTTATAAGTTGATTAAGAAGCCATTTAACTATAGTTAACAAGCCAGCTTTGATTTGGGGGTTTCTCAATAGGTTTGGGTAACTTCAAGAAATGGTTGATAACAGGGTATAATAAGCAACAATGGTTACTGAGCTGGTCAATGGTTAGTGATAACAATAGTAGGGGATATACCAGCTATGGCGAGCTGGGTCAAGCAGTTAACCTACCAATTTCTTGGGGGATAAGTTCACTAACAATTTCATAGGGAAAGCAGCCTGGTTAATGATAGGGGAGCCAGGGGTACGGGGTGAACTGTCCCACTGCCATTGATGTAGGCGGTCAAGGGCCTGTGTACCCTTTGGGAATCTAACGTGGCTGGCTGGAAAACCTACAATTTTGTTGATTTCCAAGGGTTTCCCTGACAAAATGCTGGATTTTCCAGTGACATGTTAGTTTACCAAAGGGTACCCTTCAAATCATCCACTCAGAACCAGTTATAGTAATAAACCAACCAACCATTTGGGGTTACGCATTTTGATGAATCATCATTCAACCAACATTTCACTATCAGTCAACCATCATCTACACAATATGAACCATATTACTCAACAATTATTGGGAACAAACCAATAGTTCAACCTTGTTGGAGCTACCCTATTAACCACTGTAGTTGTTCAACCACTTTTGTTGGTGATTATTCCCTATTAACCACTATATGACCAATATGTTCCAATCTTGGGTGATCCAACAGCAGACATGTGTCCAACCATCAACCGTCATTGCACCAGTTTATACCCATGGCATCCCATAGCTGATGTCTACCATAGGATCCTTTTTAAAACCACATCAAACCCCCATTTGGTTACATTAACAATCAAACGGTTACGTTTGATCAAATCATTACTTATAGTCCAGCATTTGGTTATATTGACCGGATCCATCCATGAGCAGCCCCAATCATCACCAAGATATTGTTGTGATTATCCCCTATTATTCACCACTATAATTACAGTAATCCAAGATATTCAAGTTTGTTGGAATAGTCCCAATAGTATTGGATATTCCAATAGTCCCAATTATTAACCTTATTCTTAACCACTACAATCCGAATTCTTAGTCTCATATCAAGTTTGGGAAATTATCATTATAACCATCATTTAAGCAATATTAACAATCTATCATAATTATACCAAAAAATAATTTCATTTAGTGAAAATGTATCATTGATAATGATATACCTATATATTCCCATGGTTAATAATGAACATATCATTTGGTGGTTTCTCAAAATAGGGGTACCCCCAAATCATCCATTACTAGTCATTGATAGTCATAAACCAACCATTTTTGGGGCACCCCTATTCTGAGAAACCACCATTTTTGGACTCTGGCAAACTCCCAATCCGTTTGGCGCATCCGAATCTGTTCCACCGAGCTGCGGCAGCATCACGCAGAAGATCTTCATCAGCGTGGCCGTGTGGAAGCACTGCAGTCGAAACCTGGGCGCCGCAACGCGAAGGCGCACTCGTTCCACGGGGTTCCACGGGGCGGTGGGGAGGAACCCAGGGGAGGTGAGCAACAACGGGGATGATGGGCCAGCTGAATGAATTGTAAGTGGTAAGAAAATAACACCCTCAAGTAAAAGATGATAAGTATACCATAGTATATCTATGATCATTTGATTGCTAATGATCACATTTTATCATTTGAACATGATCATTTGATTGCTAATGATTGGTGATAAGATGTGATAAGTATAGTATATCTATGCTTCTATTCAGCATACCTGCCGAATATCACGGTATGATATGGACGATGATCAAAGAGACAGGAGGAGGCGCCAAGATCAGCCTGGGAAGTTTTGCACAAATTCCGAGGTCAGGTGGAAAATTCCTAGGCTTAGGTCATCGAGCAATGGTGGGATGAGTTGCATCAACGCATGGCGAATCCCAGGGCCGGGCCCCAACGACCACAAGGACACCACAACTTCGCTTCACCAGGATCCTCGACGTGTCTGCGTCCAGCGTTCGGATGCCCGTGGTCTGCAGGAAACTGAAGGCACCTCAAGACATGCTGCCCGTGGTGACCACGAGATAGCTGGGCTTGGTTAGCATAGTAACGTTTGTCATGGCAAAATAATTTACAACTACTGGGTACCACTCTGTGGGACATCTCCCCACTAGTAGCGCAAAATCCCTCGCTGGTCAATGAGGACCATTGCCCAAGGCCCCCAGTGAGGCTCAAGTCTTGCGTTTGAAACCATCATCAGGAGGTGATTCGAATCAAGTAAGTAGATAGTCGATATTTGAACAAACAAATTGTGATACCTA
>VSDK01015179.1:287014-314261 GCA_009767595.1 Symbiodinium kawagutii
AGGAATGCACGTCATAAATTGAATTGATTACTTTGATGATATTACGTAAATTTGGTAAAATTTACTATCATGGTCTATATTTACTATATTTACTATTGTGGATATAATCACCAAAAAAACTCAATTGTTGGTTACCTTTGGGTATACAACCCATTATAGGTCATCCCAGGTCGTCGGTGACAACTTAAATTCAGTCATGTGAAACACCCAACTTTGGGACCTCGAAATGCTGATCATGAACTGGAGAGGGTTGTCCTAATGTTTATTCAAACCATCGGGCAAACAAAAACCTTGACCACTTTACGGTTGGATGGTGAACGGGCTATTGATCAACTGAGCCCTTAATTTTGCCAAGTATGCAACACTTGCAGCCCACCACAATGCCAACCAACCAACCTACTTCGCTAAACCACAACATTGATGGACACCATTTACCAAAATGACAATGGACAGCAATACTAATTACGAGCGTTCGACCTTTCTCACCCCAACCAACGAAAAGTCACCCCACTGCATGGCACACCGCTATCCAAAAGTCACCCCAGGCTTTCAAGAAGTCACCCCATGGAAGGCAAATCGCAATGGCACACCGGTCCCCACCCAAACAGAACATCACATGCCAACACATCTGGAATCATCGTGTGCCAGTGCGCTTTGTGTCTCTTGCAGCCTCAAAAAATGACATCTGGACGAATCTCGCGCATGGCACACCGATTTTCAGAGCTCAAAGTTCATGTGCGTTACCATTCTTCTCCCCATGGTAGGCTGGCAGCATGTTGTGGAAAAAACCATCCCAAAGCATACAAATCACAATGGCACACCGATCCCTACCGAAAACAGAGCATCACCTTCCTGGACATATGGAATCATCGTGTGCCAGTGCGTTTTGCTTATCCAGCAGATTTCAATCAAGTACATCTGGACCAGTCTCGCGCTTGGCACACCGATTTTCAAAGCTCAAAGTTCATCTGCATTTCCATTCTTCTCCCAATGGTAGGCTGGCAGCATGTTGTGGAAAAAACCATCCCAAAGCATACAAATCACAATGGCACACCGGTCCCTACCGAAAACAGAGCATCACCTTCCTGGACATCTGGAATCATCGTGTGCCAGTGCGTTTTGCTTATCCAGCAGATTTCAAACAAGTACATCTGGACCAGTCTCGCGCTTGGTAAGCCGATTTTCAATGTGAGTACTATCAGGAGTATCATGGTCTGATCATTCATTTGCAATTGCCTACTGCATTGATTTATGCGTGGCCAATTCAATTCTTACAAGTGACTGCTACGAGCGTTCGACCTTTCTCACCCCAACCAACGAAAAGTCACCCCACTGCATGGCACACCGCTATCCAAAAGTCACCCCAGGCTTTCAAGAAGTCACCCCATGGAAGGCAAATCGCAATGGCACACCGGTCCCCACCCAAACAGAACATCACATGCCAACACATCTGGAATCATCGTGTGCCAGTGCGCTTTGTGTCTCTTGCAGCCTCAAAAAATGACATCTGGACGAATCTCGCGCATGGCACACCGATTTTCAGAGCTCCAGTATTTGTTTGTTGAATAAAGGAGAAACAAGGAAAAACCACGGGTAACCAGTAATTGTTTGTTCCTTGTTGTTGTTGTTGTTGTTGTTGTTGTTGTTGTTGTTGTTGTTGTTGTTGGCCGTCCCTTGTTGCATCCTACGGTCCATTGTAGGCAGCACGGGTAGACGCATGAGTTGAGCTGGAAACATATTTCTGCAACAAATCGCAGCTGCACAAGGCGATCAAGGAAACAAAGGACATTGCGCGTTACAGAGTCTAGAAAAACGTGTGCCAGCACGATTTGTGTTGGAATGCGTTCTTCCCTCATCGCAGCTGTACAGGGTGATGAAAAAAACAGAGGACATGACCTTTACAGACTGTAGAAACACGTGTGCCAGTGCGACTTGCGTTGAAATGCTCTCTTTCCTAATCTACGGGATGAGGGTTATTGAACTACTTCCGCAAGGCACACCGTGATTGGGACGACTTTCTGTGTGATGGGACGAGTAGGGTCAACTACCCAGTACATCGTTCCAAAAATGCATTTTCTTTACTTTTGTCTTGTGAACGTGGTTGTGACCGTAATTTACAACTAGTCAGTATGAACAACCATTCGGCAGTTCGATAAATACACCAAAACACACAATGTTAACGCAAAATGATTCCCAACAGTCAGCGCCACCAGCCCCTACCTCCAGTTCGGCGCACCGGCGAAATCTGCGCAGCGATGGCGCTGATGCCTTGGGACGCAGCAGCAAATGCAGGTTTCATCCTATTTAGTTTATGTTGGTTGCTTATTGATAATTCATCTTCACTCATTCAATTTCATCCTGTTCGTTGTTCATGTTGTTGTTTCATCCGCATTCATGTTATCATCTGGCTACGTAATGTGGAAAACATGCCCAAACAACTGGTTGAGGTTGCTTGTAAATGGGAAGGATCGTTGTTGCCAAATCATGTGATGCAACAGCGACAAGATGTTCCCTTCCTGTTTGATGGTGATGGTTTCTTGCCGTATTATAGTATGAATGGTCATGGAATGACCGACAATGACTGGGGCCATGTTCAATTTCACCAAGTTTTTGGGGATCAAACGGGGGATGCAGGGATGGGTCAATACTAACCAATTAGCCGACCGGAAGCTGGGATCACACTTCGCGCGCATTTTGGTTTGGGCTGCTCACGGATGAGGTACACGCTACGACTTAACATGCGCATGTCAAGTCAAACACGCAGACTCGGCGCAACAGTGCCATGAAACAAAGTAAACCAAAAAACAACACATGGTCGTTGCTAAGGAATACCTGGCAAAATCCGGACCAAAATATGAAGGACGTGGGCACTGAGCCCGCAACCAACGCATGCCTAAAATCCAATGAATCAGAACAAAATCAATTTAATCACATCGTCGCCATGCGGTAGGGAAATGCCGCCAACCATCATGATGATGGAGAAAAGCTGCAAGAAAGGTTACGCCATCAATCCCTATACATGGCCACCGAAATAGGAAGCTTAACGCGGACATTAACGTGAAAATTTCCCCGTTGCTGCACATCCTGCCTGGTGCCCCCGTGACGCGAAGCAAGCGGCCATGGAAGGTGCTGGACAAGCGAATCTTGTCGTTGGAGGATAGCTGGGTCGCCCCCTGGCATGGTCGGGCCGACCAAAACAAAATGTTGCAGGCTGGCTCGAGGAATGGCTCGCGCCGAACGCGCTCAGCTGTGGCGCTGATGATGCCCCTTGTTGAGCAAACATCCACGCCAGCTGCGTGAGCACAAGCGGCCTGCGCGAACCGCGTGCCTATGGGCACTCTGTCGCTTCACAGCTGGGGCCAATGGCTTCACAGCTTCCAGGTCACCATGCACTATTCATTTGCAAAGTTCCGTGATTTCTTGTTGAGCTTAGATGGGCAACCTGCAGTTGATTCAATGCGAAAATGCTTTCGCGGAGCTTTCGCGAAAATAAAAACTTTCGCCGAGCTTTCGCGGACACGGTTGAAACCGTGGGGAGTTGGACATCGCTTGACATGGTTTGAGCATGGGGTAAAAGGCCAGAGAAAATTGCCATTTTAGTGGCTTCCGTTAGTTCAGTCATGTTTGATGCAGAAACTTGAAACTGAAAAAACGCTAAAAATTGAAAGATTTAACCAGCTGGTAATGTTTCGACGCTTGGGAAATCCAATCGTGAACAAGTCTTGGCCATACACCTCTTTCATCGGCTGAAACTTCAAACCTCAAAAAACAATTGTTGGTGTGAGGTTGAACTAAACTCCAGGTGTTCCATTGTGAATTCCAGAATCAAGATGCTAATGATGGCAGTTATGTCATGTCTTAAAATGTGTTAAGCTTTTAAATGGGTACAACCTTGGGGTCGCATTGCAAGGAAAACTTCCCATCAACCACAGAACCAGCATGGCTGAACGAAGCGTTGAATCAGCATGGCTTTATGTTCCTTCGAAAAGAATCTCTGCTTGGAGGCGTTGATCAGCTATCCTCAGCAATGAATCTGACCATACAGGCCAAGTGCCATATTTTCATGGGACATAGCTGAGAAAAAAAGGACTTTTCACTTTTCAGCAATTATTGGGATAAATACAGTATTTTCCAAATATTGTTAGCCACTATTGCCAATTGGTAACCACAACAGCTAGTAAGACATAGTCGACAACTATGAATCATGGTTCATCCAAGCCAGCGCCGACAAGCAATCGATTGTAACATTATTTTCACACTTGGCGAATCATTGGATACAAGGGACTGGTTTCCCCAATATATCAATGCTAAAAGTCATATTTATTGTGGATATGATTTGAGTGATATCACGGTGAGATGGCTTAGATAACTAGTGGGCCCCACATTGCGATCCCCCAACACTCCATGGTGCTGGTATATTTACCAACTCATTCACCAACAAAAACGATCCAGTTTTCTAGGAAAATATGCAAGCACCATGGAACATCTGGGTTCACATAGGCACCATAAGAATATAAGAGTTGTTGTGAATTTGGGTGCTTCTCACGCCATGAGGGTACCCCCAGAACATGCAACCGATAAACCATGTATAGCCATAAACAAAATAGGGGTAGCCCCGAAACATGCTATAGAAACCATTTCCAGCCACAAACCAACCATTTCCTGAGTCCCCCATCTTAAGAAACCCCGATATGTACCACTCATTGACCATGATGGGGCGATAGTGCCCACAGCTACATCTGAAGGCCATGAGGCGGCGGGCTTGGCATCGCTGGGGTTGATAAATACACTCCTACATAGTGGGCCCGCTTAGTTAGCTAACTTGGGCTGTAACTAGGGTAACTGCCAGTTATGGTAGTGATAACTATAGTTCAATGGCTTATTAATCAACTTATAACGTTTTGGGGGGGCCCACCTTGATAGAAACTAACAGCTTGGCCCTTCTGGTGGGCTCCATGCTAGTTTTCAGGAGGGTAATCAGGGATAGCGTCCATTGACTGTCAACCATTACCCACTGGCTCCATGTATGGCATATCTACCTACATTTACCTATACTTACCTACAAAATGACCCAAATGGAAAAAAAAAACAATATACCATACATGGAGCATCTGGGTTGTGGTGGACTGTGGTTGCGTGCAACATTGCTATCTTTTCGCCGCCGTCTACGGGGTACCACCCAGCCATAAAGGATCGGCTCCAACATGGAAATCACTGGTTGGGCGTCAAGGGAGGTTCCGCCATGAGAATCCTAAAACTCGATCAAAAACGTCGAATCTGGAGCACGATCCTTTGCAATGAAATCACTCCAATGTTTACGGTTGGTTCTCTGGGATATCACCATATGTTAAATTGCGCACCTTTTCACGTGGATGAACAGCCACCAAATACCACCCACATGGATCCACATGGTGTTAATGAGTTCCACATGCGGATGCGGTTGGTCATCAACCAGGGTATCACTGGTCAAGCATCAAGGTCCGAAGTGGTAACTATTGAGGTTGATGATCATGGTAGGGATGATTATAGGACCATGATTTACCAAACATCCCAATGAACCAATCATGGTTTGAAATGATTAAGGACTAATACAAGAACATAATGAAAATACATTGTTATCTCTTGTTTCGGACAATGAACCAATCAAACCTATCACAATCATTCTCAACCATTCTCATCACAAGAAACCACTATGAAGAACTCACTATGATGATGATATTTTGTTGACCGTTAGCCACTATTCTGAGCGGTGCTTCATCATATGCGCAAGTGCCAGTGGCATCGACCAAAGCCCCCAGCAACTGGTGACGCAAATCCTGGGTCCGTCGCCAGTACCCAGGCGGCTGAGTTGAGCTGCTAACAGGGTAGACCTTGACTCACAGACCCGCAGCAGTTGGTTGCTCACCACTGCTTATTGATTGTGAGTTGGTCGATTCATGCTCCACCAGCTGCTTGGTCAACTAATGAACTGTGCTGACCACTAGTTGTTGGTTGGTCAATTGGTTGGTCGAACAAGTTAGAAGTACTTGGCACAGGTTGACCATTAGAGTCCCGGTAGTAACTGTAGTAATGCTTAGCAGTCGTCAATTAGGCCGATTGGGACCCACAGGGACTATTAGACCACTAGGAATTGACTAATACCATTGATGATACCATTGCTTAGCACAGGTTGACTGCTTAGCATCCACCTTGCTGTAAAACTGCCAAAATCCGTGGGTCGGGCCTGCCTGCATCTCCAAGCTGTAAATCAACGATCCATTTCCTGGTCGCTGGCAAGTGCTGGCCAGCTTGCCATACACAAATCCACGGGACGCAAATGTACGCATCAAGTTCAGAAGTGATCTGTCTTTCTGAAAAGGAGTAGATCTAACTTTGTCCCTATCAAACTAGAATTGAAACTAATATATCTTTTCAGCCATCATGGGTTCTCATCCCTACGACCATTGAGAAACCACAAACCAACCACATAGTTTTGATAGCCACTCGAAGTGGTACATCCAAAATGATAAGCTGGTTGGTGGTTTCACCCACTATGAAAAGTATTAGTCAACCAACCATTTGTTAATGATTACAAATGAAAATAAAAAATGTTTGAAACCACCAACCAGTAAGTTGGTTGATAAACGAATAGCTGGTCATATCAACCATTCGGCTATACCCAGCTGCCAACTGGATGAGCAAATCCCCGTGGCCATGGCTGGCGATACGCCATGCCTTACACTAAGCCTGGAAAAAGGGATGGAAATTCCCACTGATGACCCATGCTTGGCTATGGTGTTATATCAGTGATATGGCTGTGGGTCAAAACCCTGTACCCCTGGTTCCCCTATCATGAATCATTGCTTTCCCTATTAGTGTTGGTCATTTTCCCCCATTATTGTTGGTTGATCTTAAACCATAGCCATATCCTCACCACTGACCACGATAATGGTATTGTCGGCTTATCATGAGTGTTGGACCCAGATGATAGTTGGTTAAAGCCAATCCCAAAGGACCCAGCAGAACGGACTGTAGAGCCAGTTGTCGAAAGCTACCTCAAATGATTGATTGTTGGATGTAGCAAGTTGATGGTCCGGAACTAGTTGCATCATAGTTCTCCGCAAGTTACCATGGACAACTTGTCTTTTTGACATAGTGTAGGTGCATTGTTTAAAAGAATAAGGAAATATGCGTGAATATCTCCTGCTAAGAACGTCGAGCATGGTCACTTGAGGGCCCTTCCCTTCAGCGGAAGTCCTTTTCAAGCGAAATGAGCGTCCAAACAATATGGGCAAATGTTATAAAAACCCTATGAAACTTTACAGAGGTCATACTTTGACCGACCTACAGCTATCATAGAAAGCTATGTGGGCTATGTGCTTTGGGTCGTCCATCCTCCCTCCAACCTCCAATCTGCTCTGTCCCTGCCACACTAGGAGTCCGAACTGTTTAGGATGAACAAGGAAACCACCTGAGCAGTGCGCGACAATGGATGTAAAGTGATGATATAAAGTAATGATTGATTGATTGATTGATTGATTGATTGATTGATTGATTGATTGATTGATTGATAGTGCTGATGTTTTTATTGATGAATCGCGATAATAGCGGACGGTAGCAACCACCACTGATGGCAATGAATCTATATTAATTCACTACAGGGAATGATGGTTGATCATGGCTGATCGGGGTGATGGCCAACAAGGATCACAGTAGACAAAGCTCGTTGGTTTCATGATGAGTGATGGCGAACAACGATCTTTAATCGGCCTTAGCGCTTCCCACCAACCGCTCACAATGACCCCATCACAAGATCTTTATTCCTGCAAAGTCCTATGATAATCGAGGTCCAATGGCTTTGCAGTCAGCATTTCCCAAAGGAGTTCGGGCGTTGCCGCCCTTTTTTTTCCAGTGCTGGATGCCCTATGTTTTTTTTTCAGAGCAATTTCTCCAGTTCACCCTGGATCAAGCGGCTACTTTGGCTCAGGAGGACCCCAGAAGCAACAAAATCGTCCATCACCTCCTTTGCAGTCTCTAAATCGGCTAGGGGCCGATTTCTAAGATCTTGAGACATATCATCGTCGTTTTTCCAGCGACCCTTGCACGGTTCTCGCAAAAATGTAAAGAAAAAACGCTCAGCAAACACTTTGTTCGCCCTCACATCACACGCCTTCATTTTGGCAAGTAGATTCAACATGTCTTCTCCAGGAGATTCTCGCATTGCGCCCAAGACTGAAGTATATGTGACAATGTTTGGTTCAAGCCCCATTTCCACCATTTCTTCAAGCAGCAGCTCAGCATCTCTTCCCCTGGAAGCATCCAGTGAATTGGCGCAAGCGTTGATTGCCGAGGAATAATGCACAACATTGGGCGCCATGTTTCTATCCTTCATGTATCCTAATACCTCTTTCGCACCTGTTATATTCCCGTTGTCAGCAAATGCCGTGATGCATACTCCAGCATTGACTGGGCTCACAAGGTCAAGACTCACCACTTGCTGCCACAACTCTTTGACTTCTTCCTGCCTCCCAAGCTTGCCGTAGAGCTGAATTGCAGTTGAGTATACCGGCAAAGTGATTGGTGCATTGGCCTCTTGGAGACGTTCAAACATCTCGACACCTTCGTGGTACCTGCCGCACTTGTATGCTGCCTGCATCCCAGCGTTGAGAACAAGCGGACTAGATCCAGAGTAGTTCGAAACGATCTCCTGCACTGTGTTCCACTCGGTTGGCCCTTTCTTTCCCTTGTCCTTGAGAACACAAGCAAGTTTTTTTTCCTCTTGAGTAGGCTCGATAATGACACCCGGACGATTGATGACATCTGCGAAATGAGCTCCCGCAGGGGTGTGGACAACCAAGCGTTCCTTTTGACGCTGGAGATGCATGGGATTCTGTTTCGGGATTGCAAAGGCAGGCAGGGTGCATGCAAGAACAGCAAGCAAACACATGGCCAGCCTTCGCTTGCAACCTTGCTGTTGCGGCCTCAGACTGGCCATTCCATGGCAAGCAAGGAGCCGTGGAACCATGGCCAGGAGCGAATGGCCAGGGGCCAAGTCCGAGGCCAAACAGGTTCTCAGAAAGTTATGATGAAGCCATCATATCAAGTGAGTCATTCCCAAGTGAGCAATGAACAACTGCTGGGACACCTGCTAGGCTAGCATATTATGCAGTGATCAACTGTTGAATCAGGCAGCTTGATACCCCATGTTGCAGCCATCAACAATCTTAAGGCTACGGCTTTCATTGCTGGTAGAAGCGAGCCGGTTCAGCGGCGTGGCTCAATCGGACGCAGCAGCTGTTCAGTTCCGCTCCACTCCAAGATTTCGACCCAAAAATACAAAAAGGTCCAGTGGTGATATGACTTTCAACCAAGTTATATTTTTGAAAAATGAAATGATTCAAACTTTTCCTTGTGGGCTGCAAGACGAAGCCATTCCAAGTCTGACTCGACACGGAATACCTTGCACAACTGGATTGACAATAAACAATACTTCATATTGTCGCACTGACAACTTTTGATCCCCTTCCCTACCCTTCCAGGTGCCAATGTAGTAAATAACCAGGGAACCCCAAGTAGGGATAGTTACGGATAGTTTCTTAGGTAACTGGAAGGGAAGGGCTTTGCTGAACCATGACCGCATTTTGAAGAGTAGCACGATGGCAATTCCATGAGTTGACACTGGCTGACCGAAGCTAGTTACTGCGCTCGGTGGGAGCCCTCTGCGTTCCCCCATTGCTAGTACGATGGTGAGTTTGTCGTGGGAGAACTGCGACACAACAAAACAAAACTGGTTGGTGGTTTCAACCCCTATGAACAATATTAGTTGACCAACCATTTGTCATAATAACTACTAGGGAAAATAACAAATGTTTGGAACCACCAATCAGAAAAAAACAAATTACCGATCCGGAGCAACCCTCGGTAGTTGCATCCGCAGCTTGAGTGGTTCCAATTGTTGATTATTGTGAAAGTGAACCTCGTTCAAGCATGCTGCCTGCTGTCAGCTGTCAATAGCTGCTGATGGCTTCCCATTCATTGCTAGTTATTCCAATATCAGAAATAATTGGTTTAACATAACGACTTGGCAATGTACGCAATATTGGTAATTACATGTAATTACCACTAATCATTGATTTTCCCGTTTGCTAAAGTTTTGGTAATAGCTGAATTGTTACTGCTCCCCCTTACTTGTTGGTCTTACAATAAGTAATCTTGACACGGTATGCCATCCCCAATGATAAACACCCCCACAAATCCCTGCCTGGTCTAGTAGGGAATCTTTATATTTCACGAGGGGAAAAGGAATACGAAGTATCATAATGTTACAATTGCAAACGGCATTCGACTGCAACTGATGTAGTGTGTTAAAAGTGGTTCTTGAAAAGCATTGATACTGGTTATTACTGCCTGATACCGGTCATTTGTAGTCATTGAACCTTGTTTGTCACCATGAATCACAAATAAGTCTACTATCAAATCTAGGATTAGTGTGGTATCTTATAAACAGGCAGCTAAATACATTCATAATCACTACACTACTCAATAGTCAATGGTCAAAAGTCATTGTCGTTCTGATACAGTCAATAATGAACAGTCTATATAATAATTAGATATCATACGTTGCAATGGTCTATATCCATTGCTGGTTGCCAAACACGGGTACATTTCAACCCATCACCACGCAGCTTGCGGCATTGAGGCCAGCAACTCCCGCCATCACGACGGACTGCGGCGGTCGCGCAAGAGATCCGTTGCGTGTGTAGCTGCGCTGTTGGCGGTTATGGAATCAACAGAGCAAGGGGTACACCCATGGTTTCTAGTGGTTAGTTCAGCTAGCTTATAAGGCTTATCACCATGGTTACAACCCCAGCTGCACATCATCACAGAGGGGGAACCAAAGTAAAACAGTTCAGTTTTGGCAGGAAGCGGGGGGAACAACCTGAATTGTTTCACGCAAGATTTCCTGTGGCGATTCAAAACTGACTTACTCTTGCCCTGAAACTTCACTTAACTTTGCGGAAAAATCTTTGTTGGGACATCATTCAGCCTAGCATCCATGACTGGAGCGAACACCCCAGCTGCAACATGGGAGGCCTTCTTGTGGGACTTGATCGCTCAAAAATCAAATGTTTTGTGGTTCATGGGCGCGCGATACAGTATTGAAAGCTGATGTGGGCGAACCATTTGCCAGGCAACTTGTAAGTACTACTCGGGAGTGTCATGGGCTTTCCATTCAGTCAATTTGACAATGTTTGGGCCAAATGTTTGAAGCAAGGAGATTGTTTGGAAATGCCAACGAAGCCCCAAGACCTCAAACCACACAGTTGGACAGGCTTCCCAAACCCCCCGGTTTAACGTTGCCATCATCACAAGCATCATCCTCATCATCATCCTCATCCTCCTCCTCCTCATCATCATCATCATCATCATCATCATCATCATCAGCACATCAAGCATCAGCACATCAAGCATCATTCTGCACAGGGCTCCAGCAAAGAACATGAAACAAGGCCATGAGAGAAATCATGGCGCCAAAGGACCCACAAGTTGCTCGTTTCCCAAAAATACAAATTCCTTGGACAAAGTACCGTCATGACTCAGAATCGCAGCTTGGCTGAGATGGGCGTGGGCTCCACAGATCCCCGCCAAACAGAGTAGAAAGCGCGAGGCGAAACCAGTGGAAGTCCTTGCTGAATCTGCAGTTCCTCTCTACCTTTCAATCTCCCGTTGTTCCAACCCTTGATGTCCCAATGAATCTGCTTGCATCAATGGAAAACGAGAACCCAGTAAGTGAAATCAACCAGGTCAATGAACAGTCTTCCAAGTAGGTAACTAGCAGTTGAAACGAGAAAAAATGGTGCCCACCGGCTGGATTAGTGTCGCGTGCAATTTTAGTTTGTTTATGTCATGTCATGTTATACTTACCATAAACAGGCTTAAGAATTGTCATGGATATCAATGGATATCGAATGATTGTGGTCAATGATGGTTATTCATAGTACATGATGGTATTTGATGGTAAAATATGCGCTGTTCATTGATAGTAAACGATACTGGTTGATGATTAATGATCTGGTTGGTGGTTTCACCCCCTGTGAAAAATATTAGTCAACCAACCAATGGTTTGTAATAACGAAGGAAAATAAAAATGTTTGAAACCACCGACCAGTGATGCTTATGACTCGCCAGTTTGCCACACCAAGGGCGCTTGCGCCCAACAAGATCCGAGCACAGCCGCTTTTTTTGCCGCCACGTCGAGTGTGTTTGGTATGGTATGCCGTGTGCAAATGCACACAAGATGGCATTCACCTGGGTAAACCCTGGGCATATGCCACCACAACAGGCGGCTATGCCCAACAACTCTGGGATCAACCAATGATCTCCTGGTTGATGGTTGACCCCGTCATAAAAAATGTGCGCGAGTCACCCAACCAAGCATTTCGTAATACATTTGGGAAAACAAACATGCTTGAAACCGCCAGCTAATCTCATTGTCTTTCTGAACTGGTTTACCCACCTACCGCTGAAATCCATTTGAATGCTCGTTCCCAAGTCGGCACGGCCTAGAACGAAGGAATGGAACTACCATGAGGTCAAGAAGAATGGTGTATGGTGATGCTGAATGGATTGGAGAATTGATTGTGAACGGGCGATTCACACTGGTTCATGACGGTTTATGATAATTCATCATGGTCTATGATGACTAATCGCGGTTAATCAACAGTGGTCCATGGTCCATCGTGGTTGATGATAGCTTATACGGAATGACGATGATGATGGCTCAGAAAAGGGCGTTGAAACGTACACCTGATGGCCGATTACGACTTTTCTTTGGCTCTGCTGAGCCTTAAAGCTGTGTATTTGGCTATGGGTCAATATCAATTAACCAATAAGGGGAGATAGTAACCAACAAAACTATAGGGAAACTAATGGTTAAAACATCGAATCATATTCTACGCTGGCACACATGTTTCCGCTCATCATGGGACTATGGTTTAAGCAGGTTTAAACCCGAAAAAAGAAAACGTAGCCTTCGAGTGCCCATGCTTGCATGTAGTTGACTACATGCTGATTCCTATCGTATCCACTCTTCGTCCGCTGCAAATTTTGATCATCACCGTGCCAAAACCTTCGCCCCCGAGTACCACAGTCGAGTCCATAGTCCTCCATGGGCCGCTGCAAGGGTGGAAACGAACAAATGAAGCGTCTACACCTTTGGTAGAACAGCGGCTCTTCGCAATGCACGATGCGCCGGCCTAGCTGAATGGTGAGGGCTTGCTAGGATTCTTGAGCTTCATACCGGCACCGCCAAGGCTACCACCACATGGGTGTTTCTCAAGATGGGGGACCTCCTGGTTATCATCCACCATGAGCCCCCAAAACTATAATTCTTACAGGTTATATAACCTATATTTTGGGTAAAACCCTACCTTTCTTAAGGTTTTGGGGGCTCATGGCAGCTTATCAACTGCTTATACGAATCAACCATCCATTTCTTGGGGCTCCCTATTCTAACCAATGTTGGACACCCCTCCTGTCACCAGCTTAATGGTGTCGCTTGCTGGTCGCACCAGCTCATCCGCCCTGGGAACAAACACATCGGTAGGTGGCTACTACCATCGACCAGCGAACCTGGAGTGCCAACCATGACGCCATCGTTAAGCGTGGTTATCATCAGCATCCATCATGAAAACATGAAAACCATGGGTCCATATCATGAATTAGCTATAAAAAATGATTAAGCGTATCATCAGTCATATTATGATTGTCTTTTCTTGGTGGCTTATAGATTTCTTGCTGAAAGTTATTTGCTTAGTAGCGAAAATGGTAAATCCATGATATCCCCAAAAAGCTAAAAGATCCAAGGTAGTAGCTATAAGGGACCCAGTAATCATCACCATCAGGGTCCATGGTGATCAACCATGACAACATATATATGAAAACAATCAGCAATCATCATCCATATTGAGCATGATGTAAATCATGATCATGATCTGGTTGGTGGTTTCTATTCAACCCCTAAGAAAAAATTGCTTGTCGACCAACCATTTGTTAATATTCATTGGTCAACCAACCATTACTGGTCAACCACCAACTAATTCGTTCTCCATCAACCATGAACCTACAACCAACAACCAATGGTTGGTTGACTAATAATCAAGTGATTATCAACAACAATACTGGTTGAGCATCATTGATCACCAACAACAACGACGGTATTCGCTCAGCCGGTCGTGCTGCTGGTGCTTCCTTGAACTCGCGTAGTGCGGAGAAAAGCCGTGATTTCACGCGGCGTGGAGCCATCAGGTTGCCATGAACGTTGGGTAAGTGGAGTGGTGATTAACCAACTCCTTGGTGGTTGAACCAACCCCTATGGTTAACTAGTCCTAGTGGTTAATTTTTTTTATGGTTGGAATGGTTGATAATGATCATTATCTGGGTTACTGCGATCATGGAATCAAATGAGTCCGTCTATAAATGGTGATACATTGCACACCAGTTTTGGATCAAATGGCTCATAGTGGCTATAGTACTTGCACTAACATGTAAAGGCACAAATATACCAGGTTCCCTCTAAAGCTGTTTCTCTAATTTGGGGACCCCCAAATCACCGATTGATCATCCACAACAGACTATTTGTGATAATTTGCGGGTCCCCTCTCTTGAGGAAAGCCCACACATCATGCTGTCAGATCCTACTAATCTTGGCTGATGATGTATCCAGCTGCTTAGTAACGGGCCCTGCGTGTCAGTGGCTGTGGGATCGACGTCGCCGACAGCAAAGTATCCTCCCGGGTGAAGCGATTGGTCCCGGAGGGCTGAAGGGCTGAGGAACCATGTCCCATGAAACCTGGGAGCATGTTACCATCACCATGTTTTTTGAGCTCGAAATAATGAGCTGGAACTTATTTCCATGAAATGTTGAGGTTGACCAATGAATCATGAAAATATGAGCTCGATATGCAGGCTATAGAGGCGAGGATGTAGCCGAGATGCTAACTAGATTAGCTGGAGTTATCCCGCTTATAACTGGATGAACAAATACCAGTGGCTTTGGGTGGGATGGACCGTCCAGTTCCCGCAAGGAATGCTGTTTCAATCAAATGCTTTACCATTTTGCCGGAAAAACTATACATACTACTATGCCCATTTTTTTTTAACTTCTAATCATTTTCAAATGTGTAATCATTCTTACCAATACACTATACCCATTTTGGGGATTCCCAGAAAAATGTAAATGTCTAATCATTCTTACCAATACGGATTCCCCATCTTAAGCAACCACGATATGAATGATAGGATTTAATCATAGCACACAGTTTCCTGGTTCACTGACTCCGGAGGTGGATGGTCCATTCATAACATGCTGACGGGTTCGTGATGGAGAATCAACCCTGAACCACGACAGGTTCATCGTAATTGATGCTTCTTTCAGAGTGGCAACCCGTAGCCAAAAGTTGGTTGACAAGCCACGCTATAATTTAACCACATTATATCTTGTCAATATCTATCTATATATATATATATGTTATCAATGGCTTTTTTAGTGACAATCATATCATATGGTTTGCTCCCAAAAGTGACCAGTATATCAATTATATGGCAGTGGGTCAAAACCCTGTACCCCTGGTTCCCCTATCATTAGCCATTGTTTTCCCTATTATTGTTGGTGGAAATCCCCCATGATTGGTTGGTTAATATTGACCCATAGCCATATTTACCAAAGTAACTGGTCACTTTTGGGAGCAAATGGGGGAGGCCCTTGGCCCACGGCCATTTTCATCTGTAGGATATGTAGGATACTAGGAATCATCAAACCCTTGGGATTGACGGTGGTGAATTTCCAGTCTTTACCTTGGACTTTTGACCTTCTCAACCACCGATTTTTTCATGAGAAAATGTCATCCCAGCACAGCCGCTGACGGTTGAACGTGGTCGTTGGATGAGCCATCAGCAAGAGTTCATCTGAGTTTGCTGTATTGTTAGTCAATGAAACATAGATGAGCCATAGTGAATGTTACCAAACTCAGCTAAGCCATAAATTCAAGCAGTTCAGGTCAGTTTACAAGTACCATACTAGGTAACCAACCTCCTTTACAACTAGCTGTTAGAAACCAGCTGGTTACCTACTATTTCATGCTAACTGGCAGCATGCGGATCGCCAATCTCACCCCAAAAACACCCACACTTGTGTACCCTTGCTTCCCCTATCATTGACCATTGTTTTCCTACTACTATTGTTGGTTATTATTTTCCCTTATTGTTGGTTAATATTGACTCATAGCCAGATCTCCAACCACATCCAACCAGCTCTCACAGCTGGTAGCTGCCGGTGGGTCCTCCGCAGGAAATCGCAAACGCCCCAGCTCTGACCGAGCACAGGGCGATGACCAATGCCGTTGTAGGGCGCGTGCACCACGTTTTGTACCTGGACATAGGGCGCCGCACGGCGCAACGGTCGTCCCAGTGATCTCTGGTCGTCTCGCTGAGTTTGGCTCGTCACCCATGAGTAAGCAACACCATAAGCCCCTCAAACCTTTCAAAAAGGTATAGGGTTTTATCCTCCAAAATATGAATTATGACCCAGAAAAATGATGGTGAGCCGGGGGCTCATGGCAGGATTCTGTGCCAACTGGCGATCATCCGTGGTTGGTACATCTCCTTGTTCATGGTTAAGACATCAATGGTGGAATGAGGATGAATCCAATGCACAACCAGGCAGCGTTGAGGGGTTGATCAATGGCTGCTCTATGATTAATGAGTCAATCCATGGGTCAATGAAACTTAATCAATAGTCAATCAAGTATCAATTATCGGTTCGTTCAACCAATGATTAAATTGATTAAGCAACTAATTGCAGTAAGGTGATCGTCACTTAAGATCTGATTTATATACAGAAACCTGCTCATTACTTGATCCAAAAAATTGATCCAGCTCCAATCAGCTTCATCAATTAACTAGCAATGGTTGTTAAGTAAGGACTACTATCTTCTGACACGTCACGATGGTTGACTAACAACTGCGATCAACTCACAAAGTCACCTGGCAGTGGGTCAGTTCACCCTTAGTACCCGTGGTTCCCCTATCATTCACCATTGTTACCCCTATAGTTTTGGTGAACTTACCCCCCACGAAATTGGTTGCTGAACTGCTTGACCCAGCTCGCTACCTAAGCTCCCGATCTTTCAGGGCGCTGCCAACATCTGCCAACACCTCCCCCGCCGCGTTCGAATGCCTTGCCGCTTCGAGCGTTCTTCATTTCCTGGGCGGCCCAGCAGCACTGGAGCATCACCGTGCACCGCGACTCATGTGGCCAGCCATGGGTTGCTGGGAAAACGTTGGAAACCCGGCAGGGTTTTCACCACCAATCATAGGATTTTCCTCAACCTTGACTTGTAAAATAAGGCAAATAATAGGTAAATGATAGGTAAATAATAGGTAAATGACATTGGCTCTCAATCACCCTTGATTTTTGGGATTATGATCAATGTCCATATCATTCATAACCTATTAGCCTATTATTTTGGGCAAACTCACTGATGTTTATGGGTAAGCAACCTCGGGGCAACATCTTCCCATACACCGTTGAGACCTTTGACTTGGAATGATCAGAGTCTCATTGAAGAATGGTGCATGCAGCTATTATTTCATAGACCCCTCCTCAGTTTGAATTGCTGAATAGCAGGTGATTGATTCCAAGCATGGGTCGTTTCTTAAGATTTCATAAACTCACCAGGTTGAACTATACTTACTTGAAACCTCTAAGAAATCAACCATGTGCAGCACCCCCAAAAGACAGGAGCTGTTCACCAACACCTTCAGGTCTTCCTTGTGTTCAGGTGCTGCCTTGCCGCAGCTTGGGGCCCAGCCGCCCAGTCCTCACCAGGTCCAGCGCCCACCAGCGAACGGCAGCTGCTGCGGCCAAGAGACCTGGACCTTATTACGGTATTCCTCATCTGCAGGGTGCGTCCATACACTCTGCCCTGCGCCGGGGTGAGACTCATTTTCAGCTGTGCAGCTGAAAACGCTAGTGTTCACCAATAACCCTGGTTTAGGAAACCATGCTTGGAAACTTCTAACTATGGTTTGATCCTAGCAGGTTCGCGATGGCGTTTCTTTGGTAGGCCATGAAATGGGAATAGCACAGGAAGGACTTTGGCATTCTCAATGCTCAGCAATAAAACGGTGATCAGTTGGAGATTGAAGCATGTTCACTGCTGAAATCCAACTTGTGAGCAGCATTTGCACCAAACCTTCGATGAGCATTTCTTGCTACACCATATGGTGAGCCGCGCGGGCTGGCAGGGAACCCTTGCGAAATCTTACCGGGGGAACCCATGAACCTGCTTTTCCCTGGCCTGTGTGGAAGTTGAAGTAAAAGATTTCATTGTCCGCGTTGGTACCTGAGCAGTCGAAGCACCTAGGGCTTCAAGTCTCCCACAATGGTTGGATGATCGTGTCGATGATGTTTGTTTTCAATGATGTGATGATTAATGGTTTCAATATGTTTCAATGATGGCAGTATGGTTTGGTGCTAATGACATGAAAGAGTACGTCAAAATCACAATGATGATTAATGATGCAATGATGCGTGGCAATGGTAAACATAATCAATACCGGTTGGTGGTTTCAACCCCTATGAAAAATGTTTGTTAACCAACCATTTGTTAATAACCCACAGGGACCAAAAAAATATTTAACACCACCAGCCAGTGATTCTTTTGCCACTATTATTGTTGCTTATTAACCCCTTTTTAACAACCCTATACAATCACCAGCTGCTGCTTAACCATTCTTGTTGCTCATTAACCACTAGAAACCACTATAAACCAACCAGGTAGTTGTTGAACCACTTCTGCTGAATATGTGATGTCCTACTTCCCGCCCAGCCGGCGCCGTGAAAAACCGTGCCCCAGGGATCTCGCAACGTCTACGCAACGACCCCCCCAACTGTTGGGCGGTAGCCCTGCCAGGTGGGCTACGAGCTGCAAATGAAAAACACCAGCCAGTTCACTATGGTTAATGAGGTTTAATAATGGTAAATGACAGGTTTATTCATGTGATATGACTAACAAATAATGGTCAACCATCAACTCACCAGCTGCGAGCACCACGAAACCATCAAAACTGACCATTGTCCAACAGTGAACTTGGCACCATCAAAGATCAACTCTAAGCCGTTTAACCAGCAACTAACCATCATGAACCATGAACTAAACCATCAACTGACCATTATAATAGGGGTTATAATAGGGATTACAATAGAGATTATAATGCTTCGGGATCATAATCATGAATAATAGAGATTATACTCATTAGGGAATAACCACTAAACTGTTAACCATCAACTAACCATGTTGAACATCAGCGCTTCACCTACGCGTGGAATCCCGTGGATCCCTGGAGGCCCGTTTCCAGCCCCGGTGCTGCCAGGAGACAAGGTTTCCAGCCCTCCGATAAAGGCGCCTTCAGACCTTCGCGGGCCAAGTACATCAAGTCCGTGTCTTCCTACGCAGCTGCGGTGGAATTCAGGGATGAATGATCAATAAAAATAGTGCTAATAGTAGGGAGAATACTAGGGATAATACTAGGATTAATCGTAGGGATAATAATAGGGATAATAGTGGCTAATAATAGGGACTATAATGATTGACTGTAGGGATTATGGTGGTTGATGATAGAATTTTTTCGTGGTTGATAATAGGGATTATAGTGGTTAAGAGTTGAATTTATCAACTAAAACAGCTAATAAGAACAGGATTAATGGAGAATCAACTTGTAACAAACAACTATTAGGGTTGATTGTTTTTTTTATGCCCAATAATAGGGATTATAAGGGTTAATTAAAGGGATTATGGTGGTTAATAATGGGGATAATCATAGGACTTGATGGGATGGCTAATAATAGGGATTAATAGGATGCTAACAGTTATATGATGTTCTTGAAAATCTTACTAACAAGGATTCCAATGGTTGATAACAGGGAATAATGGGGGATAATATAATCACACAAACCCATGGTGAAACAACGATTTCATGTTTCAACCATTGTTTTGCAGGCGGGTTATAATGGTTACTTTAACAGTAGGGGAAAATTACCAACAATAATGATTAAACAACTAAACCTTGGTGGCTTATAGATCCCTTGCTAAAAATATATGTTTAGTGGTTATATGGTAAATCAATCATATCCTAAAAACCCTAAAAATCTAAGTTAGTGGGTATAAGCCATCCAGAAACAAATGTACCCTTTGGTGGCTTCTGAAGCCATAACGGGACCCCCCTTCAAAATATGGATGCAGTTTATTCGTATCAGTGTACCCGGTACCCCTGTGACTTGAGAAACACCCACTTGGCTGTGGGGCTGGTTCCTCAATGCTTGTTTCTTGATTGATACTTGAATTGTGGAAATATTTTGGATGGGGAATCGATGGTTTGCTAAGGATTTTCTTGTGTTTAATAGTCGATGGCTGGAGAATATCAGTTCACACGGTTCAAAAGGGTTGATAGGCAAAATTGGTTTACAAGTGGTCATAAGCGTGTTAGTCAACATGGATCATTTGGGCCACCGCACCCACCAAACTTGTCAACTTGCGATGATTCTTCTGCTCCAAGATGTCAGCTTGGACCGTTATTTTTTGGATGACCCTGACCATCTGCTATTCACAAGGAATTCTATGGAGCTTAGAACTCATGATCCCGGTTGTGTCAACGCATATCAACGCTTCATGGTTCATCCAGTTCATCCGTCTGCAAAATAGTCTAGTTACACTAAAATGAATCATCAAGTACACCGTATTTCCATTAAAACATACATACAAATGTGTTTCATACTGGAACTAGTATTTTCCACCAACTCTGCTTTTTTTTGGCTGGCCTGCCGGACCCCTTGCACATACGCAAAGAATATTCCCTAAAACACGGGAAGGTGCATCATCAGCAACGATTGGCAGTATAACCTTTGCAAATCATGATGAACACCCTTGTTAAAACAGATTTGGCTTGGGCCCGTCCCACTAACCTTCCATTGCCCCCTTGGAATGCCAAATAGAAGTCGGTATTCCCATCAGTATTTTCAGTATAGGAAGTGATAATTCCAACCAAAGACCATGGGTTCAGCAAACAGCTCTGCTTCCCGGCCGGTCAAACATGATTGATAGCTATCAAATGTGAGGCACTAGTAGTAGCAAGGCAAACATATGGTAAAACTGCAGGACAAGAGTTTAACAAGGATTGTTTATCAACTAACAAGAAATATGGACCATAGTTTAATGTTTAATTCACAATTCTAACAGTAGTTAGGGTTAGTGACCATAGTCTAGCAACACATCAACCAGTAAGGAAGCATGACTCGCAATAAATGCATAAACACACCAAATCATCAATTTTTGGACAACCAAAATTTGATCGGTTGATTAAGAACCAATCAACTGCGAATCAACCAACAAACTGTAACCAACCATAAATTGTGCATTGCGCATAACACTCATATGTTCACCAACCATCAACTAACCCTAAGGCAGCACCATCGTTACAAATCAACCATCAACTAACCCTGACCACCAACTAACCCTAACCATCAACTAACCCCGACCACCAAGTAACCCTAACCTCAACTAACCCTAACCATCAACTAACCCCGACCACCAAGTAACCCTAACCTCAACTAACCCCAACCATCAACTAACCCCGACCACCAAGTAACCCTAACCTCAACTAACCCTAACCATCAACTAACCCCGACCACCAAGTAACCCTAACCTCAACTAACCCTAACCATCAACTAACCCCGACCACCAAGTAACCCTAACCTCAACTAACCCTAACCATCAACTAACCCCGACCACCAAGTAACCCTAACCTCAACTAACCCTAACCATCAACTAACCCCGACCACCAAGTAACCCTAACCTCAACTAACCCTAACCATCAATTAACCCCGACCACCAAGTAACCCTAACCTCAACTAACCCTAACCATCAATTAACCCCGACCACCAAGTAACCCTAACCTCAACTAACCCTAATATGTCACAAATTGATGTTTCATGTCATGTATGGGAGACTGGCTTTTGTAAATGAAAAGCACCACAGTGTTTATGTTTGATGCTCTTGAAAGGTTTATTAGATCATATGTGTGTGAATAATCCTTCCAAACAAATAATGGAACCATTTACTTGTTTGTTTGCATGGAAATGCAATTTTATTTTATGTTTTATCTTTATATTATTTTGACTGCGTGATTGTTCCCAAAAGAACTGTTTGGTTGCTGATCTTATGATATTTGTTCTCTGTTTTGGGCAATATTTATTGTCATTGGCTTGAATGTTTTGTATCATTCTTTGACTTGATCTGTTACAATTGATTATGTTGTTGTTATGGTACCTGTTTGCTTTTCAACTGAGATTTCAGTCAAAATTTTGTATTTTCAGATAGGTATTAAAATTTTGTTTATGGCTTGGCAATCTCAATGGTTTTTGTTTTGATGAACAACAGAAGTCATCAGATATGCAATGTTACAATCTTTTCTGACCAATGGCTGTGACAGTTTTGAAGAATATTAACCATAAGCCTTTGACTGTGTTGCACTTACTTCATGATTTGAGATACAGGTTGTTCATTTTTGTTTGTTTTACTTCAGCCATGTTGCATTGCGTGACTATTTGTTGTTGTTTTACTTCTGCACGTTTCCTTTTGCATTCACACTTACATGTTTTCTTTACTTGAGCATTGTTTTGTTCATTTCATTTCAGTATACATTGCTGAAGAATAACTTATCAATTGAACCATCTTGTGCAGCAGACATTTAATATATCTTTGTTCAGTTAGCTGGGCGCTCAGCTAGCATGTCGTCTTTGGATGCTGTCTTAGAAAGTCGTCTTCGAGTTGCCCAAGAAGAGAAGTGCCAAAAGCAGAAGAATCGTTACAGGCTGATGGCTGATCCACTGATCACAATTCAAGCCTTGGTGGCATGCTTTTCCAACCACCTGACGTCATGTCAGACGCAAGATCTGGCCATGCTGGTGGAGCCTCCAGCTCAAGGACCTCATTCCTTTGGATGGCATTCTGCGCCATCACCAGAATGGCTAGTGAAAACCAGTTCTCTGTTGTGGCTTTTGCTCGAAGTTGCGCCAAATTCGAAGTTACCTTCAAAAAAGGTATTGGCAGCTTTGAAGTATCTTTATGACAACAAACTGGTAAGCTTGAGAACTTCAAAAACAAACACAGTGCAAGACTGCATTGACAAGCTGGATTTCCAAATTCGCGTTCAAATGAACATGTTGAGGAAATTAAAGTCTAGCCAAGCTTTAAGGACGAGGTGCTGGAGGATGCTGGTGAGAAACGATCAAATGAGGTTAGATTTGTTGCTGGAGAAGATGCAACTTCCCCCAGAAATTTTGGAAGGGCAAGAAGAGGAGCTGGACGAAAGCGGGCCTGCCTGCATGGAGGTGGACATGCTACAGATCGTTCCGTTTCATGGAGCGCCTCAAAAGCCATTTCTTAGTGGGAAGGGATTTCTCAATCGTGGTCATGCAGCCCTGGCAATTTTCCAAAGGATTATGGGACTTTTTCCAGACAGTGGAACTCCAGCAGATCCTGAGCAGAAGTCTAGCACTTCCAAAGTTTCAGCTGCTTTTCCAGGGCCTACCCCGACTGGTTTCACCAGACAAAAAAGTCAGCAGATGAGCAATGTGCTTGACCAAGCAATGGCATATGAGCCAACTAAGGTTGTTGCTCCACCCTCGAAAAAAGAATCCCAGAAGAAAGAAAACGCAGACTCTACCAAAACAAAAGCATGCGTGAAAAAAAAGAAGAGAAACAAGAAGAATAAGAAAGGCAAAGGCAACTCGAGCACAACAAAAGCCATGGAGAGCAAGCAACCAGTTTCCAAGAAAAAGACCAAGCAAGACAAGAAGACCTTGAAGGCATCCCAGAAGAAAGAGGCCAAGAAGTCTGAAAAAGCTCCTTCTGATTCTAGTGGGAAAGAATCTCTTTCTGAGGAGTGTGGCTTTCAGAAATATGAGCCTCACACGTTCAAAGTTCATCAACAAGTGTGGGTGGACGACTACATCGAGAAGAAGTGGGCTGCTGGTGAAGAGTGCAAAAGGTCCCAGGCAAGAAACGCTTGGCAGACTTCCCTCAAGAGAGCCCAGCTCCTGGCTTTTGTATCCCTGACTGAGTTGAAAAAACGCAAGTTTGTCAAGAAGGATGCCACCGAGAATCCATTCTACAAGATTGCCATGGAGAATTCCAATGTCGACTAGCTGTTTACTTTAGCCTTTTGATGTAATTCGAGAAATTCAGATGTGAAGAAGGATTTTAAACCCTTCTTTGTGGTTCGAGTGGATGTGTCTGGCTGGCAGGGAAAAAGATTCTTCCTTATGTCTTGCGTCATCCATAGAACAGTAAACTGAAGCACAACTCAGCAACATAGATATGGTCAGAATAATGTACTTGTCCATATTGGAACTGATTTACTCTAGTTGTTGTTTTACTTGAGCATGTTCACCAAAGTTTACTTGAGAATGTCTCGAGAAGGAAGTTCCTGAATTGTATCTATTTATTCAAACATTGTATTCCTGAATCTTTGAAAATTCCATTTACTTCAGCATTTCATATGAAAGATCATTTACTTCAGCATTTCATATGAAAGATCATTTACTTCAGCATTGCATGAGAGAGGTCTTTTACTTTTGCATTAACAACAAAAGATATACTAAATCACAAGTTTGAGTTATCATCATCACTTCTTTAACATTTACTTGAGCATTTCTGCATTTGGACATTTTACACATTTCTGAACTTTGTTCACTGGCATGAGTTACACAGCTTATCAATGTTTACATGTTGCTGCTTGGATCTGGAGCCTGAACAGAAGGCTATAGAAAGGTTATGTTCAAAAGTAAATGTGATCAACAGAAAATATCTTGATCCATATGCAAATGTTTACATCGACAATGATTCATTGAATGTGAGCACTCTCAAGTAAAGCAAGGCTTCTTCCTCAAGTAAAGCAAGGCTTCTTCCTCAAGTAAAGGTGGAAAGGTGCACTGTAAAGCAAGGCTTGTTCCTCCACTAAAGGTGGAGAGAGCCTTCGCAATGCCGTGGAGAATCTACGTGCGCAATGTGTCCTTCACAGCGAGGAAGTTCGTCTTTTCTCTTTACTTCAGCAAATGTTTTACTATTTCAGCACTTGTGAATAGCATTGTTTTACTTCGCTTGTTCTTTGCTCAACTTTCCTTTTTCAAAAGACATGATATGGGTGGTCTTTTGTTGCAATGGAAACGGTTTTGATTGGGCTTCGATTATGTTGTTGCTTACACAATTAAGTTCTGGGTTGTCATGATTACTGGGATCGTGCTTCACTAAGGAAATCAGGTGGGCCCTAGAGGCTCTCGGCTGTTGGGGGGTCGTGGAGGTGAAAATCACACGACCCCCCAACTGGGAGAATATCCACTCGGTGGATCATTGCTCATGCTACATCACGTGCCTCAACGAGGCATCGTTTCAGTACTGCCTTCGCAGCATCCATGGAAAGTGGATCCGTGGAATATCAAAGCTGGGCAACCCCAAACGTATTTGGACTTCAATTTTAGAAAGTTTTTTTTTGCAATTGTTTTACTTGTGCATTTTGTGAGCTGGAATTAGTAAACACTACATCTAAAACATATTAGATCCAGAAAGTTAGATTTACTTTTGCCTGCACACATTGAGATTTCTTTCCTTGTGCATTTTGAAGTGAATTTGCTAAGGCCTGGATGCACGCATGGCAGATCCACAAGGACAGCCACCTGAGTCAGCAGAGGGACCAGCACAGGGTCCAGCAGCTGCTGCCAGTGGATCTCGTGGACCACCTGTACCACCTCCCTTAGGTCCACCGCCAGGACCTCCCCCAGGGCCACCACCAGAGGTGCCTGGGAAAAAAAATATATATGTTTGGTTTTAAAGGCTCACTTTATTTTTAAACTTCAAAATTAAGGGTTTTTTTGGGAACATGCGCTGTTATCATCAGGTGCCTACAGCAGCCCATTCACCAGTAAGAGTGAAGAAGATGCCTCCAATGCCACCCCTCGGTCTTCTTTGCAAAGCCATGCCGACAACGTCGCAGCTGGCTCCCGTGGTACTTTGCTTTACTTCAGTTCTTTTCAACAAATATTTACTTATGAACTTTTCCATTTTTGGCTTCTTTTGTTTTACTTGAGCATGTTGTTTGGCAAGGACATATTCATTACTTGAGCATTGGCAAAATTGTTTTACTTGAGCATTTTCAATTCTAAGTAAGGAAAGCAAAGCCCCTTCGATCAAAGCACCTGGAAGTGATGTTCCACAAGCAGTCCGTGAACCTGCTACTGAACCTCAACCTGATGGAGTATCCCCTGCACGTCCTCCTGATGGTGCACATCCTGAAGCACCCCAAGAAGGACGTCCTCCTGATGGTGTACCTCCTGAAGCACCCCAAGAAGCAGACACAGCTCCAGCAGCTCCAGCAGCAAGTTCAGATCCAGGACCACGAGAGCCGACCCAGGACCCAGAGAAGGAGCCCATTGTGATTCCAGCACTTCACAAAGGGTGGACGCAATCGGCAACGGATATGCTCTCTTCGTTCAAGGAAAAGATGATGCCATGGAGGGCAGGAGAGCGTGGAGAAAAGGTTGAGGATGATGAGGAGGTAGAGGTGGCCTCTTCGGTGAGATCATCTGATGAGCTGGCCTCTTCGGTCAAATCATCTGATGAGCGTGGTGGGAGCATCTATGCTTGCAGCAGCAAGGGGTTTACAGAGGGTGCAGAGAGCATCTATGCAGGGCAGGAGGAGAAGCACTCTGAGAGGTCTTCCAAGAAAAGGAGGAGAAGTTCTTCATCAACAAGCGATTCCTCCGAGAGCAGCGGTGTGACCAAATCTTTGTGCAGCGATGCCAAGGCCATAGGTGAGCTTATTGGAGCGCTCCTTGAAAAGGAGCACCATGCACAGATGAATAAGCTGAAGAAAAAAAAGAAGCACAAGAAGAAGGACAAGAAGTCCAAGAAGAGTAAATAGGTGCTCCAAAAAGGAGAAGGTCAAGAGGACCTAGGGGGAATCTCCTTGATTTTGTATAAGAGCATTTTTTCGGACTAAGAATGTTCGAACGCAGCTGCATGTGATCTTCGGATATTCGATCTTTGCCAGAGAAAAAAGGTTGACTGAGCACTGGCATGTTTTACTTATGCACTCACATTCATTCATTTACTTTAGCAGCTCACTTTACTTGAGTACTTAGATTTGTTTTGCC